>QRFJ01000127.1:864345-1101956 GCA_006176705.1 Cocos nucifera
TGAATTTCGAATGAAGAAAGTACAGAAAAATTATTGCAGATGAAGTTCTTTGTTAGCTTCCCGCTCTTCGGACAATGAAACATTTTGGCTTTTTTGAATTGGTGAAGTTGAATGCCGAATGATCTGAAAGGATAATTTTTTTCAAAAACTTGACTGGCATGGAGCTCCGTGTATGGTGTAATTATTGTCTCATCAGGCACTAGAGATGAGTGGGACACATGGTGGGTTGGGATCTGCCGAGGAGGTCCCACAATCATAACTTCTCCTGATTTTGCCTCTTCTATTTAAACCCATCTTCTTCCTTCCGACGCCCCATCTCCATCTGTGCTTTCTTCTTATTCTTTTCTTTCATCCTTTCTTGTTACAGTGCTCCAATTTTCCTATTGATTCTTCAGCCACCACCGATCGATTTCTGCTTTCTTAGCCCTCTTGCCCCATTTTCCTTCGTTCGTGACTCTTCTAGCTACCGGAGTCTCCTTCGGCTACATCTTGTCCCTTGGGTCATCTTTTTAACAATTTAGGTTATTCCTTGATTGCCTTTTCTCTTTTTTTCTTTCATTTTTTAGCCTTTTAGCTTTCTATGCGAGTTTTACTGTTCTCCCCCCAATGTTTTACTATCCTTTTCTCATCGCTTTCTTGGAGATTTTCAAACCTTTCTTCTATATCCCATAGTATATGACCAATATTTATTCATGTTTACAATCTTCCACCATGGATGTGTATGAAAAAATTCTTTGCTTTCATGATAGTACTCATCCCTGGATCGATGGAGGTAGGTAATGACATTGATGTTTATTTGCAGCCTCTTATTATCGAGCTGAAATAGTTATGGAGCATTCAAGGTGTTCCAACTTTTGATGCTTTGCTGAATGAGTCATTCTCCATGCGTGCAGCATTTTTATGGACAATAAATAACTTTCTAGCCTATGCCCTAATGTTGGATTGGAGCACCAAAGGTGAGCTAGCATGCCCGATCTATGGAAGAAATATCTAGTCTAAAAGGTTGACACATCGGAGGAGCTTTAGCTATATGGGGCATCGACATTTTCTCCCTCGAAACCATCCATACAGAAGGGATGTACGCTCCTTCAATGGCACTATTGAAGAAGATAAGGCACCTGACCGAATGTCTGGGAGTGGAGTACTTAGAGAGTTAGATGGTCTCAGTGTTAAATTTGGGAAAGGTAATTCGATTAATGATAAAAAAAGAAAGCATCGATCAAAGAAAGATGACACATACTTTAATTAAAGGGAAAAGAGTATCTTCTTTGACTTGCCATATTGGGAGACAAACTTATTGCGTCACTGCTTAGATATAATGCATATTGAAAAGAATGTGTGCGAGCTCTTTTTGGCAACAATCTTGAATATCAAGGATAAAACCAAGGATGACTTGAATTTTTGACTTAACTTGAAAGAATGGGATATTAAAAGATCACTCCATCCAGAGCCGATAGGGGGAGAATAGTGGAGGCTTCCTCATACATGCTATGTTATGAATGCCTCCGAACGGTTCATATTTCTTTGTGTGTTGGAAAATATAAAGGTCCTAGATGGATACTCAAACAACATATCAAAGCGTGTGAATAGTAAGGATGTCAAACTTGGGGGATTGAAGACTCATGATTATCATGTACTGATGTAGGAATTGATCCCAATAGCTATTCACCGCATATTGCCAAAATATGTTAGAATGGTGGTTATTCATCTTTGCAACTTTTACAAAGATATTTGTGCAAAGAGGTTGCTTAAGAAAGACGTGAAGAAAATGAAGGTAAGGACGGTAACTATATTATGTGATCTAGAGAAGATATTTTCACCATCATTTTTTACGGTTATGATGCATCTTACCATGCACCTTGCAGAGGAAGTTGCACTTGGAGGCCTAGTGTTCTGCCGATGGATGTATTCTACTGAGAGAAATATTCAAACTCTGAAATCTTATGTAAGAAATATAAATTGCCTAGAGGAATCTATAGCAAAAGGTTATTTGGGTCAAGAGTGTATGAATTTTTGTACTATGTACTTAAACAAGCTCGAGACACATCGTAATCGGCCAATGAGGAATTAGGATGATTAGTAAGAGCCAATTGAGCCTGCATTTGAGTCCATTCCATAGTCAGATGAACTTTCTACTTCATACCACCTCACTAATCTGAGCATTGAGGAAAGAGATAAGGTATACCGCTACGTGCTTTTCAACTATGATGTCATTAAGCCATACATAAGGTGAGTCACTCAGTATTATTTATTTTATAATAATTAAAAAAAAATATTCAATTATACCTAAATTTATTCTTTGTGCATGCAACAAACACAAGGAAGTCATAAGAGTAAAATATGGTGCTCTAAGTATGCGGGAGAAAGAGAAAATGCATGACAATGAATTTTCTAAATGGTTCAAAGATCATGTAAGCGATTATATATTCTTTCCTGGTATAACTTATTGGAATATGTTTACTAATTAGGTGTCATCTTCTTAATTAGGTGTGAAGATTGTCGCTCAGTGATGATAGCCCTGAAGTGCATGCTCTTTTAATGGGCCCTAATCGTACCTTGCATGAGTATAAATAGCTCGTCATTAACGGCTACAGATTTAATATTCATAGCAGGTTCGTAAATATGGTAACACAAAATAGTGGCGTCATGTTAAGTGCCACCACTGGGTGTTATGCTAGCTCGAGGGATTCACAGTCTCGTACCGAGGATTTGAACTATTATAGCATGGTGGAGAAGATAGTTATCTTGGACTATTATTCTAAAGGAAGGATCGCATTGATGAAGTGCGATTGGTTTGACACCTTATCACAATCTGGGATGGAGACTGATAAGTATTGTTTTACTTTCGTTAACATGCAACGCCATCTTCGCACTAAAGAATCGTATATATTTGCCTCCCAAGCTAGTCAAGTCTTCTACGTTAGTGATTTCTTAGAGCCTCAATGGGGTATTATTGTAAGGATGGTGCTTAGGTATATTTTTGAGGATACCGAAATTGATGACGATGTTGGACCATGCATGTAAAGCGCTTCTTTAGGATAAAACTTATCTGGTACTGTCAAGGTTTCAGACACATTTGTCAGGAGCGATGGTGATGTCCATATTATAGATGCCACTAGACGATGACTTCAATATTATGGTATAAATTATTAGAGTCTAATTATTGATTTTTATTTGAATTTTTTTTATTTCTTTCTTGTTTTGGTCAAAGAGCTCTCTTTCTTCTGATCTTTAGAAGCCTAAGAAAAATGTGTGCTGTGCCGGTAGACCATGCCATGTTGGTAGGCCGTGTCATACCGTACTAGTAGACCATGCTATGCCGACTACTAAAAGAACCCCCATCTAGTATAAATATTAGAGAGTATTTATTGATGCTATATTAATATTATTGTTCAACATGTTATATTGATTAATGTTCATTAATGTTGCAGATCACGACAGCACCGAAACATCATCTAGCTTTCACCCTTGTTCCTCGGTGAGTTACGCATAGTTCAACATCCGAGGAGCAGTCAGAGCATACTCCATCTACCTCAGTGCGTATTTTGGAGTCACGGACTTCGAAGATATGTTGGCGCATATTCCAGCTTTAGCTCCAGCTCTGGCTTCAGCTCCAGCTCCAACTCCGGCTTCGGCTCTAGCTCCAACTCCAATGATGTAGATTTAGGAGAATTTTTATGTATTTTATTTTTTTAAAAAAATATTATAATAAATTTTATTCGATAATAAAATTTTAGCATTTCAAAATAATTTTTATATTTATTATATTTTCTTATGTTATATATCTATATTTATCAGGTAAAATATGTAAAAAATAAAAATTTTATTTTTTTTAATTATAAAAAGATCTATGGCAGAGATTTTATAACCGCTGCCATATCCATGCCAACTGCTGTCATAGGTCTATGGTGCTAGCCTATGGCAGCGATTTTTTAGGCTACGATAGTGGTCACCATGATTTTTTAGGCTACGACAGCGGTTCTCACCATGATTTTTTGGGCTATGGCAGCGATTACGAACCGCTGCCGTAGCCCTTTTTTGTAGTAGTGATATATATATACATATATATATTTATATATATATATCTATGTATATATATATGTATATGTATATGTATATATGTTTATATATATGTATATGTATATGTTTATATATTTATATATATGTATATGTATATGTTTATATATTTATATATATATATATATATATATATATATATATATATATATATATATATATATATATATATATATATATATATATATATATATATATATATATATATATATATATATATATATATATATATATATATATACATATACATATATATACATATATATATATACATATACATATATACATATATATTAGAGATCTAGCAATGAGCTTCACAAAAAAGTATCTTCATACCTCAATTCCAATAGACATGTCTACTATGTTATTTGTTGATGTGATGAAGATATATACAAATCATGCCCCTATCAAAAGAATATCCTAAGTTCATAACTTAGATCGGTGATACAGTAGTGATGCATTTACTAATGTAAGAGGAATGGTGCTAATTTTTATTAATAGATTTAGAATTAATTTTTTCCGATACTATGGTTGATGCATTATTTTAACAAAGTATTTGAAAACTATTTTTCAGGATATAAATATGAATGCAAATGTTTGTGAGTGTATATGTATATAAGTGTATCTACTTATTTATGTGAGATGGATGGTTCTAATTTTATTAATAGACTCAACTTTAATCTTTTAGGTATTATGGTTAATTCATTCATTTAAAAGAGTATATGATAACTAATTTTTGGATGTACATCGAGTGCATAGTGACATGATAGAGTCCGGAAAAATATTGCCATGAAGCTCATCATACAATTGCAAGTTGTGTTCATATGATTTTCTAGATATGTAGTTATAAATTAATAATTACAAATATTATTCAAAGTGACTAAGAAACAATTATGACTTAAGTTTAGTTGAATAGGTGATTATGCTAGATTGCGCTCTATCCCAATAATAACAATGAGAGAAATGTTACTAATTTAATATCATTTTTTTAAAAAATAAATAGAATAGTTTAAAATCATCTATTCTTTTCATCTATAATTCTTAAGCAGATTTATCTTCCAAGATATTTATTTAATTTGACTATTTATTCCATGTTGATAAATAAAAATTTGTAAATTTTTTGTTTTATTTTGTTTTCTTCAAATTTATTTTGTCATGTTATTTGTTAGGGTAATTTAGTGGTTTGTTTTTCTATATCTTTGAATCCATGCAAGGATTTGTTGTTTCTTTTGGTTATCATGAGATCTTTCACTTGGGCTAGGGGGAGAGAGATAAGCAAAGCTTATGGCTTTTTTTAATGTATGAAAAGTTTTATTTGATTTTTTTTTTGTTAAACTTTACTTGTGGCTACAATCTTTATTTTGTTTTGCTTCTTCCGCATCTTTGAGTGGGTTTTATTTACAAAATTAGAAAGGCTCTATGGAGTTTTACACTAGGGCTTTATTTATAAGGGTTTTATATTTTGCTTTCTATTCACATGGCTCCATGAGATTTATTCAGTTGCATGGAGCTTCTATTTTTGTAAATAAAAAATAATGAGTAGATCCAGCCTATAGGATCAATGATGGATGGATTTGATGATTGATGGCAGGCGTTTGTGGAAGTGGGGAGGACGGTATTGAGGGTGCTGGAGAGTGATCGGAGGGGAAGGAGGTGGGGAATAGGGAAGCGAGGGTGATAAGTTACAAGGAGAAGAGGAGAATCCATTACTTCTCTAAGCAGATCCGCTATGAGGTGTAGAAGCTCAACGCTGAGAAGCACCCACGGTTCAAGTCCACATTACATACCATCAATGTGGTTTAATCATGCATGAAACATGCAATTAGCAAGCGCAAAACTTTAGTGTTGATTTGAGTTTCTTGGACTATATATGATGGTTTTGAAGGATTCATTATATATGTATATATATGTACATATATATGTGACATGAATTTAGATTATTGGTCATAATTAAACATGTTATAGTGACTGCTACATAATAGGAATAATTGTTTGTTATTATATTTTTATTAATTGTTTTATGAATTAAATGAATCTCATTACATAGCATAGCATAGGTTATTTGCTAGTATATATTAAAATGGAGGAATTTTAGTTTGACATGTGGAATTTTAGGAAAGAAGGCAAAGGGAGATGGAGATGGAGTTGGAGGGACCCGACAGAGGAATTGGAAAACAAAAAAAAAAATAGCAATGAAGAAAAAGAGAAGGAGAAAGAAGGGGTAGGGAAATGGAGATGGAGGGACCTGGCAGAGAAATTGAGAACGAAGATGAATTCGCAATCCTCACCGTCACACTAGGGGGCTCAATGTTGAGATCAATGATGAAGGCCGGCTTGGGAGGCAGCAGCACTATCTGGACGGCCATCGCTATTGCTGCCACTGCCTTGGGGTTGTTGCCACTGGCCTAGTCGCCATTGGGTAGTGGCTGGGTTTCAAATATCTCCTGAAAAGGATTTTAGGATTTGAGAAGTGCAACGGATAGAACAAGCTTGGGATGCTTGAAAGAAATTTGGAATCGATCTTGATTCGGTTATCATATGATCCCTAACTGTTCATACGATGAATCCCGAAGCACTACCCAGGCAGCGGGGACGTTTTTATGATATGGCATTTAACAGATTTTAAAAAAAAGGATATCCAAATTTACCACTCAAGATCTTAGGTACAGGGAGCTTGGAGAAAGGGTTCTGGGGTTCTTTGGGTCTTGAGATGTGTTTTGTGGCTTGATGGATAGGTGGAGAGAAGAAAACATCCTCCTTTGGTGAGTCTTCGGGCTTTGATATTTTTATTTTTTTTAAAAATAAACTAAAAGACTTTGATAGTCCTGATGATTGGAGTGGTATTGGATCCTTCTTATATCATTATATGTATTAAAATGAAAGCTTCTGCCTTCTTTCGCCATATATTTAAAATGCAGGATCCACCATATGTCCCATGTGTAAGAATAAAATAAAATAACAAGGCGAGAGTAACACCATATGCCCTGTACGTAAGAATAAAATAAAATAAAAGAGTGAGAGTATCGAGAAAGCACTACTCTCATACGGATATGGGCATTTGGAGAGGCCTTCATTTGTCACGTATGCATAAAAAATAAAAAATATAATAAGGAGGGAAGCTAGAGGTTGGGATGAGGAGGCAAAGGATGGCGCGCGGGGTGAGGTCGATGGAAAGGAGGGGGGGTTGTTGTCAAGGCATCAGAGGATGTGTTCTCAGAAAAAATTTCAGTCACTGTTTAAGCTTCCTTATTCGGCTACTCCAAGCCATGGAAGTGAGCGTGATGGCAGCCCAACGAGGAGAGAGGTGGTTGCGAGGGCGCCAAGTGAAGACATGGCTTTAGAAAAAATTCATTTTCTTTTTCACTTTTTTTTCTTTGCATTTCATTATCTTTTTCAAAGATCCATGGAAAAGGAGAACACTTAAGAGAGATTAGAGGGGTTTCTTAGGTTCCAACTGGGTTTTGTCTCAAGCATATGGGATTTTGTGTGAGTGGTGGTGGCAAGAGTTGGTTCCTTGAGGTTTTGAGAGCTTAATCTTGGTAGAAGCATGATATTTTGTAGGATTAGAGATCTTTAATCAAAAGGATTCTTCTTTGGTCCTACTTAGAAAAATGTGTAATCTTCATAAAGTCGATTAAGTAGCCATGTTGTGATCAATGCATTCTATCTGTTTTCATATATTCATACTAAGTGACATATAATACATCATATTAGAAGTAGCAAGCATGACTCTGGAAGATCCGACTTACGTGGAGAGTTCTTATACATGTTGTAATAGAAAAATAGAGAAAAACATAGAAAAAATCAATGAAAATAAAGAAAAGATGAAAAAAATTTAAGGGTAAGACCTTTCTGCGAATGATCATTATGTAGGAAAGGAGAGCACTTGATTTGAGTGAGGTCTTAATTCTTTGAGAATCTTTTAAGGTTCATCATGACAGGAAAAGAAAAAATAGAGAGTGAGCTCTAGAGGCGAGGAGCAAATTAGAGAAGAATGAATACTGATACGAGAAGAAGACAAGAATTTTAGGAGGAGCTAGACTGCAAGAGGCCCATTGAGAACTTTAAATTTAGAAAAAAATAAAATAAATTATAATTCATACAATATCCAAAATATATTTTTTATTATTTTAATTTTTTAAGAAAATATATAAAATAGATATTAATAAAATAAATTATTTTTTTAAGAAAAATCACATCCCATGCAATGCACTAGTATAATTATAAGTGTTATTTTTCTTTTTCTTTCTTTTTTTTTAAAACTTTTTCTTGTTCTGAAAGTACCTTTCAAATAATAATTATATATTTTTTAAGAATATTTTAAAGTCATAAAATGTATTTTTTTTTAGACAGTACCTACTTGTTCTTGTGCAATGCTTGGAGGATTTAGTTGGGTTTAGACAAAATAATCTTCATGCTCAAAATATGTTGGAAAGATAGAAGCTTCTTCGACAGTGAATCATGGCGAAGCAATAAAAAAATGATTTGATCATTTTATATTCTTAATTTCTATCTCATAATATTGTAATATATCAAGATAAAAATTATGCTTAGGGAAAAGGAAATGTAAAAGATTTCAACTATAAAAAGGAAAGAGTTTCCAATTAGGATGCCTTCAAAACACTGAAAAATCATGAGAATTTATGACTCGTGATTTTTAAAAGTGTTAATCAATATTTTATACTATGACGTTTTTGCTTGCGCAAGTAAATATTATAATATATAACAGTCATGAAATTAAGGAATTCTACATGTAGTCGAATATTTTAAACTATTATTTTTTTATGCTTATCTTGGACTTTTTCCATTTTAAGAATCTCTCTATAACAAACATGTACCTCTCAAAATATCTAATTTTATAAATAAAAGATTCTAAACTTGAAAAATACTAAAATTATGATTTTTAAATTTACTATCTCTTAAAGCAGCCTAAATATAGAACTATGATACCTAGATTTGCAAAACAATATGAAACTTTTTAATCTCAAATTCGTTTAAATAATAGCTAATGCAAACTTTAGATACATGAATTGACCATAACAAAATGGAACATTCAAAGATACCAGAGATAATGCCTTATGTTTAGAGTGAAAATAAGAAAGGTTACCTGGACTCTCAAGAAAAATAATCTCAAGTCTAGAGAAAATGTCCAATGAAAGAAGTAAAAAATGTGTCAGATAACATATGGAAGTTCAACCACCATAAGGTCCATGAATTTCCTAATCCTTTTATGATTTTGTTCTTTTAGTGAGCATTCTGTCGACAAACACAACATAAAACGATAATAATATTGAACATAATATAAACTAATATTATGTAGTATGTCTAAATGTCTTTTTTTTATTTATATTGTCTAATGTGATCGCAGTCATCCAGCAAACCATCAAAACTCAAAAGATGCTTTGAAGGCGAATGCATGAGCTAATGCTGTGGAGTTGGTCATAAAGCATAACATAAACTCGATCTAGTGCTGATAGACAACTGAGTTGTTTATTCTGAGGCAATGCATGGACGAAGCAAATGAGTAGCATTGACGCTAATCTGCACAAATATTTGAGTTGCCATTTCCATTGCAACGTCTGTTTTATGTTCACAACCATCAACTCTCACCATCCTTGAGGAAGTTTATTACCCAGCAGAAGCAAAACCTGCCAAGTGTATACAATTTCAAGCTGGAGCTCCATATTATTACCATTGGGAGAAGTGTAAATAAATAAGTAAACAAAACTAAAAGGTTACAGGAGTTCATCCTTCTAAACACGTAGAACATTGTCTTCATTGTGCTCGCAGGACATATTCCCAAGTGCAGCAGAACCATGATGTAGCAATAAAACAATGTTCACAATAAAGAGATTTTGAGATGTTAGATAATTTAAACTTTAATGTCTAGATCGTACTTCAATATTCATGCAAAATCAAGTAAAATATATTTTGCACCATCGTTTCACCAACGCGATGATCACGTAGCCCACAGAGCGTCAGATTCAACTTCTACAAGTAGCTGATCTTCTCTCTCCTCACTCTCCATCTTTATATGGATGATTGATGGAAATCATCCATCCTCCTAAGAGTTGGAGAAAAGGGATCATGCCACCTTTATTTATACTTGCACTTATCTTATCCCATCAAAAGACTTAATCCTGATTAGAGTAGGGATTCCAATCTAAATCATATCAGGAATAGAACTCTTTAATTAATTGGGCTCACAATAATTGATTTAGGACTTGACCCAATGAGTTAAACCTGACTAAGTGATAATTAGGCCATATGAAGGAGTTAAATCCAACATTCTCCCACTTGGCCTATATTTTCACTTAAAAAATTAACTTTTTGATATTGACAAAATATTTCAAGAATAAATATATATATATATATATATATTTAAAATAGCAATTCTGAATCAAAATTTTAAAATTAATCTAACGAGTGCGCACTCATTTTATAAAAAATTGCCCAATTATCTATTTCTTGAAGATCTTTTATACTTTGACTAAGTAAAAATCATTGATATAAATTATGGCGGTTATATATCTCAACTAACATACTCTCTTCCATGTATCATGACATCAATAATTCTCACTTAACCCAGTCTTATATACTGGAATACATAGGCTATCAAAAAAAATCGTAATGCCTATGATAATGGTCCCACTATTATGTCATATAAATGACACTTCTATTTACTTTAATTTTGACAAAAGTCAACCATAATGTATACAAACAATAATTAAATAGAAGTAATAGCAGTCATCAAACCATTAAGAGATCTCAAAATAAGTGTCTATTATAAATTAAATATCCCAATGACAAATGCTCATAACTTTTACATGCTCTTTGAAAATTTTGGGTACTAAATCTTCGTCAAAGGATCAGCTATTATATAAGCAGTACCAATAGAATCAATAGACACCTGATGACTACTAATTCTCTCATTTACAGCAAAATACTTAACATCAATGTGCTTGTTACATTGATCATCTCGCTACCGTTAGAGAAAGAAACTGCAACAGAATTATCACAATAAATTCTTAGCGGTTTGAAAATAGAATCCATAACTTTAAGTCCTGCGATGAATTTTCTCAACCATAGAGCATGTAAGGAAGCCTTATAGCAGCTTATGTATTCAGCTTCCATAGTAGAGCAGGCAATAATGTGCTGTTTTACGCTCCATGAGATTGCTTCACCAGCTAACAAGAAGATGAAACTAGATGTAGACTTTTTACTATCAAGGCAACTAGTATAATTTGTATCTGAATAACCGATCATCTTCAACTGACCAATCATCCTATAAGTAAGCATGTAGTCTTTAATTCCCTGAAGATATCGCATTATCTTCTTGACAACTTTTCAGTGATCCATACCTAGATCACTCTGATATCTACCAAGCATTTCTAAAGCTAAACTGATATCAGAACGAGTACATACTTGAGCATACATCAGACTACCCACTGCAGATGCATAGGGTATATCCTTCATCTGATTTCTCTCAATCTTATTTCTGGGACACTGAAATTTAGTGAATTTATTATCTTTAATGATACTTCACTTGATGAGCAGCTTGATATTTCAAACCTTTCTAGGATCCCAGTAATATAATTTCTCTGAGATAAACCAAATAATCCCTTATTTCTATCATGATGGATTTCTATACTAAGAATATAAGAGGCGTCTTTCATATCTTTCATGTCAAAATATTTAATTTTTTTTTGATTTCATACAAGAGATCCAAATCATTGCTAGCTAGTAAAATATCATCTACATATAGTGTTAAAAATACAAACTTACTTTCATTCACCTTCAGATATATACATTGATCAGGAATATTTTTTTTAAATCCAAAAAAATAATGACATGATTAAATTTTAAGTACCATTACCTGAAAGTTTGTTTAAGATCATATATAGATTTTTTTAATTTATATACCAGCCTTTCGTTTTCTTGTACTAAAAATCCTTTAGGCTATTCTATATATACCTCTTTCTTTAAATCCCTATTCAAGAATGCAGTCTTGACATCTATTTGATGTAGCTCTAAATCAAAATAAGCTACTAATGCCATAATAATTCTGAATGAATTTTTTTAGAAATAGAAAAAAATATTTCATGATAATGATAATCAATGCTTTTTTTTTTAGTGAATCATTTTGCTACAAGTTTAGTTTTATATCTCTCGATATTATCTTTGGAATCCCATTTGATCTTAAAAATTCATTTACAACCTACATGTTTAAATCCTTCAAGTAATTTGATAAGTTTCCAGACTTGATTCTTATTCATGGATTTCATCTTATCTTTCATGGAATCTAACTAAAGTTTAGAATCATCACTTTTTATGGCATCCTTAAACGAAACTGGATCATTCTTTATTCCAATATCATAATCACATTCTTGTAAGTATATAATATAATCATCTGAAATAGCTGATCTTCTAATTCTAGTAGATCTCTATAATATTTTAAGTTCAGTATCATTATTGTGATTATTTTCAATTGGATCAAATTCATTGACAGTCTGTTCAAGAAGTGGTGTATTAATCATCTGTTGATGTTCCATAATTTCAAGTTGAGTAGGCTCAAGTGGAATATCTCTAGGTATTACTGTAATAGAAAGATATTCTCTTATTTTTTGTAACATCACATTACACGATGTACCACTCTCACTATTTTCACCATCCTCAATGAACTTAACAGTTTCAGTTTCAACAATTCTAATAATGTGTGATGGATAATAAAATCTAAAATTCTTTGATCTTTTTGGATATCCTATAAAATAACAACTAATAGTTCTAAAATTTAATTTTTTTTCTTATGGGTTATATAATCAAGCCTCTATTGGACAATCCCAAACATATAAATGTCCTAAACTTGGTTTTCTATCCATCTATAACTCAAAAGAAATTTTAGGAACGACTTTACTAGGTACTCGATTTAGGATATACATAGCAATTTTTAAGACTTCTCCTCATAAATTCAAGGATAATGAGGATTTACTAACCATACTCCTTACCATGTCCATCAATGTATGATTACGCCTTTCAGCCACACCATTTTATTGAAAATTTTCTAGCATAGTATACTGTGCTATAATACCATATTATTCAAAAAATTTGGCAAAAGATCCATGATAACGGTCAAATTCATCATATCTGCTATAGTATTTACCATCCGTATCAGATTTCATAATCTTTATTTTCCTATCCAACTGATTTTCTATTTCAGCTTTGTATACCTTAAAGGCTTCCAAAGCTTCAGACTTTTCATGCAATAGAGAAACATAAACATAACATAAAAAATCATCAATAAAGATAATAAAATACTTTTGCCCTCCAAAATAAGGTGTAAAATAGGCACAAATATTGGTATGTATTAATTCTAAGAATCCTTGACTTCTAGTGGCATATTTTTTATGATTTTTAATTTATTTTTTTTAATGCAATTAATGCACATACCAAAATCACTAAAGTCTAAATTTGGTAAAACATCTTCCTTAACTAATCTAATCATCCTTTCTTTTGATATGTGACCTAATCACCTATGCCACAGCATTAAAGAACTCTCATTTACAATACCATATTTTATTCCAATATTGATATTTAAAACAAGTAAAGATTATTCAAAAGAGAAATCTAAATTTAATTTATATAATCCATTACATAATGTTCCAGTACCAATAAAAATAAATTTTTTTATTAATTTAAAACTTAAATTTATAAAAGTAAATGAAAAATCTTCTAAATCAAGTTTTGACAAAGAAATTAAATTCCTAGATACTGAAGGAACATAAAAAATATTATGTAGATCTAATTGAAATCCGGTATCTGTAATAAGTTTATAGATTCCGACTATAATGACCTTGGACTTCATCCAATTCTCCATAAAGATCCACCGCTCTATCATTTGATTTTTGACTTAAAAGAAATTTCTGCATTAAATTAAAAATATGAATTGTAGCATTCGAATCAGTCTATCAAGTATTAGAAGGAACATCAATAAAATTGATTTCGAAACAAGCAAGTGATAAGGGAATACCTTTCTTTCCGAATCATTTTCTTCTTTTCTCACAATCCTTCTTGATATGTTCCATTTTGTTGCAGAAAAATATTTTAATTTATGAAAAACTTTTATTGGTAGATTGCTAGATCCTTTATTTTCTTTCTTCGCCTTCTTTTTCTTAGGACACTCCTGTAAAACTACATGAACAGCTAGGATTCCATCCTATTTTAATCTCTCTTCCTCTTGCACATTCTGGAAGATGAGTTCATTCATTGTCCATGATTTCTTATGTGTGTTGTAGTAAATTTTAAATTGGATAAATTAGGATGAAAGAGAATTGAGAACAAACTGGACAAAAAAAATTTTAGATACTGTCATGCCCAAATCATTTAATTTTTTAGCTATATCACGCATTTTCATGATATGCTTTCGCACTCCAAAAAATTCATCATATTTCATAAAGATTAATTTGTTCATTAGAGTACCAGCTAAGGCTTTACTTGATCTGATAAACTATTATTCTATAGAGGAAAGATACTCAGAGGCCAATTCATTATCCGAAACAGATCTCCTAATGTCTCTCGCTATGAAACTTTTAATGATTATGAAAGATAATCTATTAGAATGCTCCCACTTTTCACATAATTTCTTATGTTCAAAAGAACTAGTTATGATAAGTGGATCTGCCTGAGGATTACGAAGGGCCAACTCTAAATTTAGGCATCCTAAGATAATGAGAAACTGCTCGTGCCAATCAGAGTAATTTTATCCATTCAGTATGGGAATGTTAGATAGATGTGACGAAAGTAAAGCAGGAGTCATGGCTGTAAATAACATAACATACTTACAATTATATCATAATGCAAATTTCATAATATAATTTTGCTAATAATACTTATTATATAACCATAAAATATCTTTGGACAAGAATCATAGCATATGATAAGTGTCATAACTAATTTAATCATAAATTTAAACATAATAAATAATGCCAAAACATACATCACATAAATCATAATCAACAATAATATGAAATATGTAAGTAAGAACAATAATTATGGCATACATACATAATTCATGTTTAAACTATGATCCATCATATTAGTTGCATTTTTAGTCGTTTAACTAACTATGATTACAAAAATCCGAGGTTATTCCCATCTCTGGGTGTAAAACTTTTTTATCTTTATGCAATTCAAGTTAGTTAACCTTTTACTAATAATTTTGTATCAAGTTAAGTCATATATGAAAAATGATAGATAAATTAAAAAAAAACTCGTGTAAGAATAACCTTTGTCCATGTTGCATCACCCTCTCCAATGCAAAAGTCCCTCTTTATCGAGGAAACTTGAATACCTCACATTTTCGATAATATTCATATTTAATATATCAAATATCAATACTTGCTAGATACACTAGAATGTGACAATTATTTATTTTAGGTATTTCATTTATTTATTTGAGAAAAAAGGCTCCAAATGCTTCCTAAAATATGCCCGGATACTTTCTATACTGTAGGGACAAGAAGTGTTTTCTTTCTTATTAATGTAGAGTTTTAAATAGTGGTTAATTAATTTTTTGTGACATTGATGTTAATGTTTGGAGTAAGGATTGTAGTCCCTGGATTTAAATAATGGCCAAATGATGGTAATGGATTTTGATGTTATTGTATCAAGTATGGACTATGTAATATGTTCTATGTATGCATTTTCATTTACTATTATATTCCAACTATATAGCATCATGTGTTTTGAAGATCTTTTATATTAATGTATTGTTACAATATTGTATCCATATCCCATACCCATTTCCATGTTTCATGGCTCTTCATTGTAAGACCTCATTAGGTGATCCAATTAAATTCAATTGGTTACAAAATCGAGACTTACCAACCTAAAAATATAATCATGCAACTTAGTTGTGTTCACAATCTTTATCTTGGGTACCTTAGAAATTAGAAGTTGCAAAGAGTAAAGTTTTTTTATCCAGGGATAATAAATATTTTATAGCCAAATATTCTTGTATCTTGGGTAACATTTTTTCTGATTGTTTTATTGAAGGTTTTAAATCCCATGGGATGAAAGTATCTCGATTTCTTCGTGGAACATGATGCCCTGCTATCCCGTCTCATCCCAACAACGGTCCCGATCATGCATCCCATCTTTCTCCTCTTCTTCTTTCTTTTGTTTCTTTCTTTTTTCTTTCTTCTTTTCTATTTTTCCTCTACCTTTCTTTCTTTTCCTTTCTTTTCTTTTCTTTTTCTTTCTTTTTCTTCTCTCTAATTCTCATTTTCATTTTCATCTTCTTTCCTTTCATTTTTTTCCTTTCTTTCATTTTCTCCTCTTTCTTCTTCTCTTCCTATGTGGATAGGTTTTGGAGTTCCAAATCCGTTCCAGTCCTGTTTCTCACAAAAATGGGATAGGATAACTGGGATGGCCTCCGTCCCACCAGAATGCAAAACCTTAGTTTTATCAACCTTCCCATCTTCAATTAATGCTTGGTGCATGTCATCCTTTCATGGGGGTAAATAACCAATCAAATAGCTCACTTAGACTATGCAACTATATTTAGTACCATAGACAATTTTTCTAGATCTATAACATTAATAGATATCTTTCCTACCAATTTGGCACAAATAGAAACATACTATGCTAGTTCCTCATTGATGTGCATAAGAATTTGTGAGCCAATGCATGTGTGCCGATGTCTTCCATGCACTAAACTAGCACATGCTATGTCCAGCCAACTCGATAGAATACTAGAATGTGATAATTAAAACCTTGATTGATGGTTGCTTGTTTGACTTGCCCTCAACATGTTCTAGAATATTTAGGTCACATTCTAGATTCATCATTAATTTCATAAATTCAATGCATTTTCTTGCTAGAAATGTCAAGATTTGTCCTACTGGTATTGGTACCATACATAGACCCCCGATGCCAATGTAGAGTCAAGAGATCCTATTCTTGTGTCTAGATGTGATACCACCTTAAACTAGCTGATATGAGTATATACAATATAAAATGGGGCAAAATCGATCAATTTTACCTAATACAAGCCAATTTAGCCCTTGTATCATATTGAACATCGATATACTAGTATATTTTTTATATGGTATAATATGCCTTCTATCGAGCTCTACAAATTAGTATGATGAACTATTGTCTTATCACTTTGATAGAAAATTGAAAACTAGTATTACATCTTGGCTAAGGGCTCTTCCCTTCTTGGGGTTAGCATTGGGGTGAAGTGCTTGGAGCGAATCCTAATACTTAAATCCCTAACATAAAATCAAGCAAGTTAAGCCACCAAGTTTTATTTAGAAGAAATGAAACATATATTTAATATTTCATCTAGTTTGAAAATTGATGCATTAAAAATACATAGAAACATATCGATTTGTTCCCTTTCATTTGGTGACTAATGCATACCTTATTAGACCTATATAACTGAATCCAAGGATTTTGTGCCAGTACCAGAACCTATATCGATTGCTCAGTAGCACACAGTTCGATACACCCGTGTGTTGCTCCATGTTAGACCTATATCGACACAGCAAATAAGGTGGTGGAGAGGAAGAATAAGAGAGAGAAAAAGAAAGAGAGGGAGGGGGATAAGGGAAGGAGAGAGATGAAGAAGGCCAACAAAGCGCAGCCAGACATGGCATAAAGGATTGGGGAGAGGGAGAATAGGAGAGAGGAAAGGAGAGAGAGGGAGAAGAGAAGGAGAGGAAGAGGGAGAGGGAGAAAGGAAGAGAGAGAGAGAGATGAAGAATGGTGGATAGCTAGCTAAGGGGCGTAGAGGAGTGTGGAGGGGAAGAGGGGCTCCGCCCTTCGGTTTTCTATTTTATTTGAAATGGTGGTCATGAAGTAGGGCCAACTTTATTTATTTTTTTAAAATTAAAAAAAATAATTTATTTTGAAACAATTAAGTAAAGTTGGCAAGAGAATTGACAACTTCACTTAAATTCTTTAAAATTAAAATGGGCCCCCCCTCCAAGACCCTTGTTTTGAACAAAATAGGAGAACCAAAGAGTAAAGCCCCTCTTCCATTTCTCTGCAGCTCTTCACCGGCCTCCATTGACTACCCGCAACCCTCCCTCTCTCATCCTTCCTCTCCCTCTCCCTCTCCCTCCCTCCTTTTTCTCTCTCTTTTCCTCTCTTTCCTTCTCCTTCTCCCTTTTCTTTGCTGGTTTCTCAAGTTGAAGGCTAGAACCATTTTATTTCATTGCTAATATGGCTTGGTGTGTCCCAAACTAGGCGATTCAGGATGGTTCTGCTAATCTTGTCTGGATCTACCTAGATGCCCAAGCAGGATGTAATTGACCTTCTCTTTATAAGAAATCCAAGGAAGGAAGTTGACCCTAATTAGGATAATCAAAGACAGTCATTAGTGCTTGATGTGGACTACAGCAACTGTCATATCATTATAGTCTCTAGAGAAAGAAAAAGCATCATCTTCTTATTAAATTTCTCTCTCCGATCTTCAACCTTTGGCTAAGAAACTCTCTTAGAGATCGAGGATGAGCTACTGCCAAGATTTCTAAAAATTTGAGATTATATTTTTTGATTTCTGTAACTTATATATTAAAACTTGATCATATTAGATTTTTCATAACAAATATTTGTGACTTTTCACATGGATCTACACAAACTCCTCCATCCTCATAAACTAGATATTATTATATTTCAAAGTTCTCTTCAGACAATCTGGACTATTGGCAGTCAACCTGTCACCACCCTAAAATAAAATCTCACCATACATGTGACTATGCACATTCCAAACAAATTTATACAGAATCATAGTTCATCAAGGAGCCTAGATAGGCACATTACTCTGAACATGAAGTCAAGGACACAAAATGCATGAAACAACTAGTATCCTGATGATTCCTCATCTGTATTTGTTTCTTGCAGTGCAAAGGATAAAAACTAGTGTAGCACTCACTCAAAGTATGGATTTTCTAGTTGTCAATAATTGGTCGACTCATACAGCCCAACATATAAATTAGATTTTTAGAAGGTTTTAGTGGTCTTAGTTGGGTCCAATAAGTTCGCAGTTGAATTGTTTGAGATAAAGTTAGTTCCTAATTTTTGTTAGATCATAATTGAAGTCAAACAAGTTGGACGATGGCTGATTTGCTTAGGACTTTCATGTTACTATTTTAAGAGTCCTAGATTGCCCATACAATGTCATCAAAGGCTATAGAAAGGCCCCATGACCAGACACTAAGAAAGCATTTTAGTGGTTTTCTTGGGTGAAAGAAAAGGATTGCAAGACAAATTTGGCAAATTATTCCCTATCTAATCCTCTTGTCTCTATCTTGTTTCTCTTTTCTCTCTCCATCTCTTCTAGTTCTTTTATTACATGTCTTCTCCTGCAGTTACTCTTTCTGCACTAAAAAAATCTATGCTTTTGCAACAATTGAAAAGTATAGCTCTGCATTTTATTTCATATAATTATCTACCGCATAGCATATACATATTTTCTACATAGTTTCATTTCAGAAATCATTTTACCTTTCAACTATTTACCTTCACTTATCACCCGATCAAACCTATATTGATTGACCTAGGACTCCCATTTGAAAGCCCAAAACAGGAAGTTTGTGAATTCTATATTTTTTTTTACTCATCAAAAGATACTATTTCTCCCTTATTATCAATAATGAGACAATAAAATAGCCTTTTCATCAAAACCCTAATTTTCATTAATATTAAGACCCACCAAAGCCTTCATAGGCCATCAAAGGTGTCCCGCATCACCTCTCCTTTCCAAATGTATCCCTTTCATTCTTAAAAGTTATAGCTCATTATATTGCATGCTTGGTTTTTCATTGGAATGGCACAATACCTATACCAATACTGCATACCAAAAATGACAACATCAAAAAGAACCATCAGAACTAGCCAGTACAGTCAATATGGTAGTCATCGATACACATCACATGAACTGGTATAGCCAGTATTTATTACTATGAATGATTTCAGTGTGCTGGCACCCATAATGCTGGTTTCACGTAAAAAAATGGTATGGTAGCAATGGTATTGTCCCATTCTTGTGATTTTTGAATCCATGATTATATATAATTGTGACTTGCTAAATCACTCATCACATTACCATGGCCTATACAATTTTCATATTTCAAATGGCTACAAGAGCCACCTAGCCTGTCCCCTCATTTCACATAGCTAAATAGACAAAATTTCACTAACGCTATCTGCAAACTTATGACAATGAAAAAATATTTAATTTCTTACATTATAAAATGTTATACATAGAATTTTCGTCAAGTTTATATAATCAATTCTACATCTTTTACATATTTTTATGTTGCAAGATGTAGTTTTTTAAAGTACGTGGATTATATTTAGGAAAAATAATCAAATTTTCTTTATTAAGGGTTTAATTGTTAAAATACTCATTTGCTGCCTGCCATACATCAAAAAATAATATAAACAAAATCTCTAGACTTCACAACTGTGAGAAACTCTAATCATAGTTGCTCGATCTAGAGTTTTGATTCTTACATCTATGTCACTTATGGAGTCAGACCTTGGGCCATCCGATACCTATACAAGTAGAATGGTCTCTTGGTTGTTAGTATGATAATTATGATGAAAAATCGAATACTAAATTCTGAGTTTTTATTGATCTTTACCAAGGTTTAAAGTCCCAATCCCAATGCCAATATAGGTTGAGGATTGGGACAATTAGTATATACTGGCATCTGTGATGCATAAGTATCCTATTATATACCAGGATTGCATGAAAGGGTTCATCACACGAGTGCATACGATGCCATACTTGATGTACTGTACTGTATTGGTACTAAACTGAGACTTGGTATAGAGGCATATTGAGTCTCGATATGCCAAAATAACCTCTAAACCAGGAATATCAATATTGTACCAAAATGGTACCTTATGAGGTTTGTTACTGATGTGGCAAATCTTGCATGTAACCATTTTTTTTTACCTTTTTATTTTTGATTTTTGTTTTTGCTTAATTTTTTTTTTAATATTTGTTTAAGTCATATATTAGGCTAGATGAGATTTTAATGTTTCTTTATTTTGATGTTTTTTCATTATTGTTTCTTTCCTTTAATTTCCTTTCTTTGTCCCTTTCCTTTTCTACTCTCTCCACTTGAACGCCAAGTGTAAAAAGGGGATAAGGTGCCTTTTTTTGTGCACCCCATTCTGTATCAATGACTAAAGAATCGGCCAGACCAATGTGAACCACTAGATTCATACTAAACCAAGGTCAACATAGTTCAGCAGGCACCGATTCAGGGATGAATAAGTGTGAAGCAAACTCAAAGTACTTGAACCGCTTGTGAATCAAGTAATTTGGGACATACACACCCAAACCAATCAGTTCACAAGCAATATCGCTTGGGACCACAAAAAACACGCGACCCACCCTCTTCACTTCTTCACAGCTGAATGTAGTGGTGATCTCTAGTCGGGAACAGAGCTTCTAATCCACCATTTTGCAGTGAAATTGGAAAATTTGGGCTTCAAAATTGCTTCCACAAGGTCCTTATCCTCTTCTCTCACTCTCATACTTTTTTTTAACAAATCTGGCCCAGAGTCAGGCTTCAATTGGTAAATATAGGGAAACTCTACAAATATTTGATCTAGTTTTGATTTGCTTCTTGGATTCGTTGCTTTAAACCATGAATCTAGGTTGAAACATGATAATTTTGGGCATTTTGGGTTTGGCCCTGAAACCTACACCTAGAATTCCTTTTAATCCAAAATTAATCTGATTAAACAATATTTGTTCTAGTTGATTTTCAAGTAAGATGTAGAGTTGCATATTCTACAACCCTACAAGATTAAAATTTTTGAGCTATTACTTACTTTAAAAATTAATTTTTTAAATACATAATTTCAAAAATTAATAACTAGGCAAAATTCAAGATAAAAATGGAAGCATATTTGCACTTGTGATGTGCACATTCTACCAGCTTTGCAAAAATATTGGTGTCATTTGGGGTGTGCACAGCTTCCAACCCAAACCTAGGACTTAAATAAATTTTAAATTAACATGGTAAAAATAAATCTCTTCATGTTGACTTTTTTAATATGTTGTACATAGAGGCCTGATCTACAAAGGTCTTCAATTAAAATTAACTTTCATGATTATTTAGATTTCTAAAACTTTTTAGATTATTTATAAAAATAATAAAATTTTATTTATAAACTATTTTCTAAGTAAGATAGCATATTTTGCTTGCAATAACCTTTATAAAGTTTCATATTAAGAAAAAAATAAGCACAAAGTATTAGATCATTATACACTAATTGCTGAGATGGGTGGTGTACTTTTTTGAAAGAAAATTAACTTTTATTAATTTTTATACAGTCAATAGGAAAAAAATTATGTGTAAAGTTAAGAATTAAATCACCAAAAAAATGGGAAGATGGGTTATTGCACATGTACCATAACTTAGGTACACATGCAAAGTGCATGCAATGAACTTGCACTTTTGCCCCATCTATAAATAACCTAAAAATTTAGAAAATCAAAACAAAGGTTAAATTAGTTACTGCCTACCATCCATCTTTACACATTATATATTAAAATTATCAATCATTTGAATGATTTTTGTTCAGATACATGATGGTCAATAAGGTTAATCAACCACAAAAGGATAAGGAGGATGCGTAGAACGATGGCCATGCAATATTGTTGATTTATAATGGCAAGGCCAATACCACCACATTTGGGATAATTATGACATGAGAGACCTTAGACAAATATTATTCTGCTTGCAACTGAGTGGTGCATCTAGAGAAGTGAGTCTGCTTCTACAATGAAGAAGTATGTTGCTCTCATTGTCTCCAAAACAATTTTCATCCAGTGGGTGTGAGAGGAACTGGAGCATATTTTGCTCGTCCATTCAAAGATTTGAAATTGTTCATGGATGATAAGACTTGCACATGCATTATGTTTATGTGCACTACACCATGCAATTGAGACTGAGGTATATTAAGGAGCAAATGAAAAAGGACCAAGAGGGTGATGAGTAGGGCTTGAAATGGACTAGGCTGAGCCGAGTAACACCCCTATCTGAGCCCGGTCCGAAGCCCATTAGGCCCAAATTTTTTTGGAAAACCTATGCCTAAGACTGGCGTGAGCCCAACCCCTGAACCCAATTGGGCTAGCCCAAATTTGTGGAGTAGACTGTGATTCATTGAATCACAAATAGCTTTCTCATTGATAATTCAGAATTCTAATCATTTTAACATGTCCAACTATCATGCCTTCAAAAGATTCTATAGAAGCTTGAAAACATCGATATTCAATAGTTATGAGCCCAAATATTTAAGGAAGGATGATGAAGAGTTTGAGACTTGTTCGGCCCGAACAAGGCTCGAAATGGTTTGAGACTTGTTCGGCCCTGAATTTGGGCTCTATTTCGAGCCTTGTTCAGGCTTGAGCCGGGCCCAAGCTAGGCTAATGATATTCCTAAGCCCGGCATGAAAACAAATGGGCTCTATATTTAAGTTCAAACCTAGTCTAAAATCTTCTGAGCCTAGCTCATAGCTTGATCCGAAGTTGACCTGGCCTAAGCCCATTTCCAGCCCTAGCAATGAGATTCCGAAGCCTTATAGTAATCTGTTTGATCCCAAATTCCTAGATGGATCCAAGGATCCTACGATTGCTTGGCTAGAAAACCAAGAGGATACATTGCAGATGAGTCTAGTGAACCTCCTAGGCTGGACATTGAGATTGCAAGGTATGTGGGGATATAGAATGTCAGTCAGTAGACTCAAGAATACTTGGTCAACATGGCGGATAATTAGGAGTACCATGGAGAGGGTAATGGGGCTAAGTACATTAAGATTCTGGATGAGGAAAGAGCATGCATATCTTGTTCAGTCCGGTGGTCATTGCAACACCATTGATGAGTCCAGGCAGCATGTGGGGTACCATGCAGAACATCAACTCCAGCCAAGGGAGAAAGGCTACATGGCTTAGCAAAGCCTGATCAAAGACCTTGGTAGATCATGTTGACAGCAAGACTCCAGAGCCTTCTGATCTAGGCTTGCCTAGATCCTCCAGAAAGACTAGTGTAATGACAACAGCAACTCCAATGATGGGACCATAGATGCTGCAACGACAAAGGTGGGGTCACAACTGCTTGGAAAAGCCTATTTACATATCAGCCTGGCTTTAATCATGCAACTTAGAATCAGGATCAAGGTGCCAAAGGTAGTCGTTCTAGTTCAGTCAGAGGATATCAAAGGAGGCCAAGGAACATAAGAAGGGGGAGCATTATAAGTAGTCTTGATAGGAGTCAGACCTATGCTTGGGGACCGTATTGTTAGGGGACAAGTGTCTTAAACCAGTCATTTGATATGCATGCATTCACTGAGGAATTGGCTCAATTGGGTGATCAAGTGGGACAATCAGAACTCTCACTCGGCATCCACTTTCCCTCTATCTCACCAACATCCATGCTGCAATGTCTAAGCATGTATTGTGCACAAGCAAAACATGGCCTGCACCAAGATCTATGGATGTTTTAAATCAGATTTTGAGTGGTACACTTTAAGATATAATAGAATGTGGAAGAAGATTATACTGTATGGTTCACAACAAAGAAGCACATGGAAACCATCGTATCATTTAAGCTACATTCATCAGTGGAAAAAGGAAAGAATAAAAAATGGAAAGGGAACAAATTAGAAAAGGAAATTATTCAAACTATGGTAGTCAAAAGGATGAGCAGTACCTTAGCAATGATGTGTAGATTTCCAACAACAATTACCAAGGATCTAGCACGAGTTATGGCAACATCAAACCTTCTAGGATTGCTGAGGAATCCCAAGCTGTGCATCCGGTCAAATTCATTATGCTTAACCGTTGACCTGACCGTAGATATAATTATTATTTGCTTTTCTTGGCCCTGAAATTGTTCGACACTTCCAACCTTCAGATCTGGCATTTCAAGCAACTCAAAGGCTTTCTTTAGCTTGAGTACTTGCTGACGATATGGAGTAATAATTCCAATAGCAGTCTCATCTATATCGGTATTCCTCATCAGTTTCTTTGCAATCTCTATTACTTTACTAGCCTCAATTCTATTAAACCATGATGGATTACTGCCCTCCCTCTCATCATATCCCTGAATTCCAATGAAAAGAACAGGAAATACTTTGTTGGGAAGACCCACTGAATCATAAATGGTTGATGCTTTTTCCTCTTTACAAGCAATCAACTCATTCTCGTAGAAAAGCCTTGAAGGGAGCTTCAAGATTGCTGCGTGACAACGGTAGTTTCTTAACAACTTCGTCGCATAGTTCTCATCACCACTTTCATAATATACACACTCAAAAAGCCTTTCCAGGTATGATTTTCCCAAACCACAACTCTCTGCATCTTTCGAATGAATTACAGGTCCCAGCTGCATGGGGTCTCCAGCTAGCACAATTTCCTACGCATAAGTTTGATGTGGAACCATCGTCTCTGGCTCGGAGGCTTGACCAGCCTCATCCAAGAAAATGTGGGAGAAGTGACCTTTGTAGATGCCTTCCGAATATAATAGAGATGCACTCGTATAGATGGATACAATTATCTTGTAGCACAATAAAGCTTTGAGCGGAGGGCAATGTTTAAACACCATATCTTCAAAGAAGCAAAATTGGATAAACTCAGGCTGAACATCTTCATAACGACGGGTGGTGGCATTTAGCCTAAATATGTCATTTTCTCGAATGCCAATGCTTTCCCCATCAAGCAGCTTTTCCAAAATATGATCTGCTGCATTATTTGAAGGAGCACAAACAGGAATCCGTGCTTTTCTCCTGGTTTTGTAGAGTTGCAGTATTGCCTCCGCCAATGTCATCATCTTGCCAGTTCCCGGAGGTCCATATATGACATAAGGAGGAGCACCTTTACAGCCAAGTATCATTTCAACCGAACGCACTTGCTCGCTATTTAGAAATGCATTCAGTGGCATAAAAGATGATGTTTCAATCATCCTTCTATGAGATGACTGCCAAGGAAACAGAAACTGTGGTCCTAATTTTTCTGCAGCAAGGATTGCCTGATATAACCTCCTCATATTTACTCTGTTGTACTTGAAGCTAACATTGTAAAGATTCTTATTCCGATGACGCCTGTGTAAGTTCTCATCAAATCTTAAAAATATTTCATCAGCCTCAACTCTCTGAATGATACCCTGAAGAAAAACCACCAATTCCGTCAAACTAAACATTATAGCATAAAGGAGGCTGGAGTATTGCACAAGTTCATTACAGAGGTAAAAACCTGATAAGTACGGTTATCATCATCTGGACTGTGAGTTGCAAGCTGGACAAATATATAGTCCCCATAAACAAGTGAAGGCCTTCTCTCAGCCAATCCAGGAACCTCAAGAGACAAAATCTGGTTATGTCGTATACTGTCATTTCTTGCTACAAAGGCAATTTAACAGTTAGAATGGCAACAAAAGATATCTTTAATCTTTGATCACTCTTCTGAGAGGAAGAGTGATTTATTCTTCCATGGCAAGCAGTGTGCTGAAATATCTCGCATAGTTATTACCATTCAATCCTTTGGTGATAATTTCAGGGACCTGTTTAGTTTCGACGATTTCACGAATGTCTTTGGGTATGTCAGATTGAGGAAGTATGTATTTAAATCCCCATATATGTGTCCGAGGTGGAACCTCTTGAATATGGCTTATCAGAAAATAAAGACTGTGAGACTTTATCCTCTGCTAGCAGAAAGGCCACCTTCTCAATTTTCTCATCACCAAGATCAAAATGGATAACCACTGTATGCAAGCCAATTTCTTCTGGTTTACATGACAGCCAAATTGTGAGAGTCTGTGCAGGCTGAAGAACCCTATCTTCCAAATATTTCAACCCCACAAACCTACATCTCACTTCCTCATCAGCATCATCAGATGGAGGTTCCATCAGTGATAAAACAATAGCTGTCCTCAGGGTTTGAAGAGAAGATCCTAACACTCCACAGTTCTCTTGGATTGCTAGTGGTGTTCTTAATTTTGATTGAATCTGCATTTGTTCCTCCCATGAGAGCAGACTGAGGTTTCCCATGAACAAAAGGGAAAGGAATTGTAATCACAATGGAACCTCCTTCAAGTGGATTGAAAGAGTGAAGGGATTCATCATCCTCAAAATCTAGGAATCCTACTTCTGGCTTGTCTCCAATTACGGAGTATTCTTCATCCCAAAACTTTTCACCAAGCATACCCATTGTAACAATGAACCTTCACTCGATCGGTTGCCTATCCTGGATGATCCCAAAGGATCATTAGAAATCATCTTTTTCCACCTTACTAACATAACAACAAATGTAGAAGCAATATCACCTATTTTATCAAGGAAAAACGAAATAAGTTTCACTAGCAAAAACATCACAGCCAAAAAGCCCATATGGAAGGGTCAATCAAGAAGTCCAATTGATAGCCATAGCTAGAAAAACTAATGTTAATAATGAAAATGAGGGTACAGTAGCATTGTGACACCATCTCACACAATTGTTTTCCATTAGTGAATGTGGACAAAACTGAAAACACCTTGACGAACAATAACAGTTATAAGAATAATTAGCATACTGACAAAATGCACTGAACATTAGGATATCAACAATTCAACAACATCAATAATAAATAACATAGTATTTGCCAATGTAATATATGAAACCCCTTTCCATCAGTTAATGTAAACAGAAGCAGATCTATTGTAATGAACAAAAGCAGAAGTGAGATGAGGCTCCACAAATAGATCTGGACTAAAGCAGAATAGTCTTCAAGCTCATGGATTCTGCACTCAAGAAGCATATGATAAATGACATATGGGTTCCATTAACAAGAGAACAATGCAAATAAACACCTAAAACATTTTCTTTTTTTGTTTTTTTTTAAAAAAAAAGATACTTCAACATTGTATGTGTCAAAAATTATTAACACATGTGCCAACAATATCAGAAATAATGGTTAGGATATTTTTCATAATGTCATTCAACCATGTTTTAGATATCAGCGAAAACCTTCCCCAAAAAATTAGGGGAAAAAAGAAGAAGAAGAAAGTGAAAACCCTCCCCAAAAATTAGTGACAAAAGAAAAAAATGTAAAACATAAAAATCTAGAGATGTTTCAGAAATCTACTGCTGTTTAGTCTAGACTACAGCAATAAAGCATGCCAAACACTGATAATTAAATTGGGATACAACATATTTTCTCCATTCTCATAATCCGAAAGCATCATACAATTTGTAAAAAACTAAACTCAACACCCCCCACACCCCCCCCACCCCCACCCCCACCCAAAAAGGGAAAAGATAATAACCCAATGCATAATTCTGGAAAACCACCCATAAGTACAACAATAGAAATGCCATAAAAAGAAATTAGGGAACATGAAGAACATTTATCAATTTCTACATGCATTTCAAAAATAGCTGCATTTGCATAGCTGTCATGTTTATAAAACAGATCAAAATAGTTCATAGATTGCAGAACCATAACCCAGATCACAATTATTCTTCACAGGATTGGAAACATTAAAATGAAGTAACCAAAACCATTATAGAATATGTAAGAATTTTTTTTAAAAAAATGGTATTAACCGAATACAACGATCCATAATTCCACTAAATCCAGTTCATAAAGAATCACATATTTACAGCTATTTTTCAATCTATAAAACAGCTCTAAATGCCATATATTGTGGAAAACAATCTAGCACAAATTCCACAATCTTATCTTTTTTTCTCTTCTGCATTTTAGATTATTGAGACCATTTGAAATCAAGACAATAAAAAGCATCACAGAATTTATTGAAAAAATTGAGAAACCATCAATACTACAAAAATTCCAGAACAGGAAAAGCCAAAAAAATTCAGGAAAAAGGGGGAAAAAAAGCACAGTACTTTAGATCCAAATCCAAGACAACAGATATCCACGGATAAATCACCACATGCCAAAGATTACCCAAGAAGAACTCTAGCCTGGATCCCAAAATCCATCTTTTGTACCCTTTGAATGATTGAAACCATTTACAATGGAGATAAACAAAAGTTTCATGAATTTTAGAAAAACTAAAAAATATTTTCCACAAAATTTTCACAAAAAACCAAAAAAAGAAAAAAAAAAAAAACTTAGATATCTCCATGTATAAGCAAGACAACTAAGCTCCCAAAGCGATAGATTAGAGAAAACAGCCTCAAGACAATTGGGAAAAAAAGAAAAACACAGCCCAAATTCTCAAAACAAGCAATCAAGAAATCGTGATAACTTTAGCAATCGAATAAATAAATACCCGCCGATCAAACAGACACAACTGGCTCGCTATGTCCGATGGAGATTGGGATCCATCTATCGATACTGAAGGGAGCCGAGCGAAACCTCGTGGCCCAATCTACCGACCAGACGGATCGAAGCGACTATTTCCACGGAGAGACGACGAGCAAAGATGGGACTTTTAGGGGTATTTCGAGAGAACGAAGGCAATGAAACAGAAGAGTAGAGAAGAAAAGCAAGAGAGAGCACACACAGAGTGTGGTTTCCTTCCGCCACTTTCACCTGTAAGAAGCCGCAGGTGGCTACTCTTCAAAAATTTCCGCTGGGCGTGCGAACTGTAGATCCTTTGGGGCCCCCATGTCTTCCGTTTGATATCTACACCAATCCGAACAGAGAACAGCCAACCTAGTCCTATGTTTGTCTTACACGTGTTTTCCCAGCTAGATCTTCGCTTGGCCATTGCATGAAGAGACCACATCACGTAAATTGCACTGGACCCCGTATCTTGAAAGTTACCATTGCTCACATGATACATGACAAAATATCAGCATCTAAATGGATGCACGTAAGAGCTTGGTTATTTGCACAATACTGCCCTCTTTTAAGATAAATGGATTTGGCTTACATGTTAATAATTTAGGCACTTCCTACTAAAGTTTTACGTAGAGTTTTTTGATAGGATTCTTGAACACGGCAATGTCCATGCAGTGATGGCATTATTTTGTGAATCACACCCATGCCCTATATATTGCAAGCTTGCGCTTATCTGGAGAATAGCCACGCACAACAACATATGCATGTAAGCCGGATTTTATGAGAGATTGTTTGTATATTTGGATCTTAAAATTAAAAAAAAAAAAATTTCTCTAGAGTCCACATCTTTTATATATATATATATTTGGATCTTAGAGACGATTAATTAATGATATGTAGATGCTAAACTTTAAACCAAATATAAATTAAATAATTAAAATATAAGTTGAGAAACAAAAATAAAAATTTAGCAACATGATTAATGTGACCAATTCTTGCAAAGTGCACCCAAAGAAATTGCTCAAGTAAGGTCATATGCCCAACTTAGAGCTAGATAGATTTGCTAGCATATGGTTTTGAGTTTCAACAAAATTGCTAGTCAAATTTGGATCTAGCACTATATATGTCAGGAATCTGACCTATGCATATTAAACTAATGGTAGACCAGTTTCAAAATAAAAGCTAATGAGGAGTTGTTTACATTTAAACTTGTCTTTAAGCTGGTTTTTTATGCTTGCTTAATTTTCTCTTGTTTCCAACTCAACTGACTTAATAAAACATATCGTCAAGCTGAGATTGAGCAATTTAAAAATTATTTGAGCATCTACAACCCTCATTGTTGGCGATACTTTCTGCGATCATAGTTGTGGGTGATACTAGCTTGAGGTTCTTCATGGCTGTTTTGTGTCATAAGGAGGATAGTTGATCACTGGAGTGTGTTTAAACCTTGTGGTTGATGGGTTGGTTTATAACCGGTACCATCATGAAACCAATGCGATTTGGTTTCCTGTCAATGCATCTCTATCCAATGTTTTTAATGTTTTCCTTTATTGCCTTTCTATTTAATGCTTACATAATTCTGTGCGTATTTCTCTTGTTTTTGTCGAGTAGAGTTGGTCATGTCCAGCAGCCGTCGGACAACATTCCATGCAACCTAACTCCTACCATCAATATGCATCTAATGGGATAGTTCTAATTAAGACATGTCACTTTAGGATTAATGCTTTTTTCATCTAGCTCAGCTCTCTCTCTCTCTCTCTCTCTTCATGAAAAAAAAAATCACTATTTTTCTTACCATGAAAATAGCACCTAATTCACACTATAGTATCTTGGGTTAATCAATAGGATAATCAACCAGATGGTTGTGTTTGATAGAGTGGTATAGCTCTTTCTTTTTTTTTTTCTTTTATTTTTAAAAGATAACACTACATATCTTATGTCTCTATTTTGATTTTTTTACATTAATTATGCTAATTTATTGATAGCCATCACCATGCATGGATGCAAAATTGTTTCCTGAAGTTGGGATTTTGATTGCTGAAACCAAGTCATGCTTTTCTTTGTTTAGCTTATATCCAGCAATTTTTGCTTATATTTCAGTGCTTAATTGACATTACTATTGTAGCAACTATTCCATCAATCTTTCTTATATTTCTATCAAATATAACTAATCAATAATAAATTTATCTCAGTTATAAATGCAGTCAAAAGTCAAAATTAGCCAATTTTAGGCATGTCTTTATGTATGCAAGTGAAAGTTTTTGGTGGCTGTGATCTTCTGCTGTTAAAATATTTTTTGGTACTTGTATAACTCTATAAATACTATCCCACTACTTTTATATTGTGTATAATTAATTTAATATAGTATCATTATAGTGAGTTATGAAAAATAAATTCAGCCAAACTGCTTTGCTTTGGCAGCGTATAGGTATTTTTTTAATGAAAATATAATATATTGTAGGTTAAACGAATGCAACTTTTCAAAAATATTTCAATTAAGATTCATACAAATTTTACTGATAATTCAGAATACACTGATTAAAAGTGTGAAGTTGCCAGATTTATTGCACCACCTGATTATGTTTAATTATCACACATCCATCATAGTGTTCCACTGGCCAAATATGATATTCTAGGAGCAAGCTGAAACTAGGTTTTCTAACTTTTTTAGAAAATACTTTTTTAACTTTTCTTCTTAAAATATGATTTTTTGTATAGTCTTTCTAAAAAAATTTAGTATTACCAAACACCTAATTTTTATCAAAAAAATTCTTTAAAAGTTATAAATATAGATTATTAAAACAACATGAAATATACCTTTAAAAGGTCAGAGCCTTTATGCCTTGAATCTTGAATATTTATAACAATTGATTTTAATTCAAAGAAGGAATCATCACACTAACCCATCCTAGGAATACTAAAATTCTGAACTCATGAAAAAAGCCGATCCTCTTTGCTTTGAATATTTGTAACGATTGATTTTAGCTCCAAAAAAAAGATTGTTGTATTAATCATATGCTTTGCTCCAAATACCTCTCCTATAAAATACTTCAACTTTTTTAGGTTTTTATACAAAACTCTTTCATGATATTCCTCACTTAAAATCTCTATGCTAATACTCTAATTTTCTAAATTTTCCTACAAGATTTTACCTTTCTTTTGGGTTTCTACAAGGCACTCGCAAAACTTTTAATCATTGCATATCCTTCTTCTTAGACGATGGTGTCAAAATATACAACTCTTAACTTTCTTTTGGATTCTTATTCGATAAAAAAAGTCATACTATGATGCATACCCATCTTCCTCTCTTGGATCCTTATCTTCAAGAAAGAGATCCTAATATATAAGAGAATCACAACTCAAGCCTTTTAGCTACCATGCAAATCATAAACATTTATGTTAAATAAATAAAATCTTACTAGAAGCTCCTATTAACTCATCAATTGAGCCCAAATCCTTATGTTGAAAAAGAAAATGTCAAAAATGTACATCAAACTTAACAACCACCCCGCCACCCCCTTCCCTACATGTGGCTTAAATCTTATACGTGAAGGGATAATTAAGTCAAAAAAATTTAGAGTTTAGAATAATAGAGAGCAGGGATAATTAAATGAAGAATAAACTATTATAACACTCCTTCAACTTCTCATGATTTGCACTTGCATTCCAAAAGTTTTTTTCTTTTAAAATTAAATTCTAAAACTTATGTTTTTATTACAATATGGCCCTACTATCCAGCAAAAGTCTAACACCATTAATAATGATTATCAAATTACTAATTTATCCTCTCATTTTTAAATCAGAAAAAAATGTCTGAAGCTTACAGACATCCCTTCAATTTTTCATGATTTGCATACACGCCAAAACTTTCAAAAAATTACACTCGATTCGTCTCCCAAATGCTATATCTATAGTTACTTATGGGTGAAACCCTTCATATTAACCATCCCATCCTTGCATTCTAGTGCTCTATTTTAGTACCAACAAACTTTTTATGACCATATTCAAGAGATTTGCGAGAGATCTTACTTGAAAAAATAGTCAACAACATCCTTTTTCTATCTCATACATTGAGCATCCATAGAACCAATACTCTAGATTTGCTATTGTTCATGAGGTCTTCAATGGAGCACTTAGCCCATATTTGCAAAAAATGGGAAAGAACTAATAGAAACTTTAGCTGGAGCTTTGGAAGAAGCTTTGAATAAAGTTTATACTTGAAGCCATAAAGCTTCCAAATTCCTCTCTTCTCCCTTTGCTCTTTAAGTGCTCTCTTCTCCCTTCACTTTCTCCACATCTCTCTCTTTAAATGTTACATTAATATTTAGTAAGAAAGAAAGAGAAACAGAAGGGGTCACATGATCGTCAGATGATCTTCTTCCAGTCCCACCAAAACACATAATCTTTTTCTAATCTAGCCAATAAGGGTATTGTTAGTATTTTCTATCTAATGTTATCTATAGTGACTATTAGGACTATTGAATCAGCTCCCCTGATTTAATATTAACATTCCGACTTACAGTTGGTAATACTGATAATGCAACGACAACATCAAATTCTTGACTGACAATCAATTTTCTCGACTGTGAATCAGAGATAGAAGGTACGAAGATCGTCGATCGGATGGCTGATTGATTGTCGGATAACTTATGAATCACTGTCAGCGCCAAGAATAAATAAGCCAACCATCAACTAATCTCAGTGCCCGACTCACAGTCGGCGATAAAATGGATAACCAACTATCAATCGGTAAATTGATTGACAGTCCATCGCTCTTGATCGACTTTTTCCAACAAGCAAGATGACTTAGATAATTGTGTAACTACTGATCAATCGGGACATCAAAATCTCCTCCTAACGATCAATTGGTATAATAGCAACACTGACATACAGTCGGCATAATGGTTGCCAACATATAGTCGGTACGTCAGAAACTACCTGTGCAGATTGCACATAACTATCATTCGTGGATATTAACTACTCACCCCATGATCAAATAATATCAAAATAAATGGGACCCACTTATCTAATCATTGCAAAAGGTTATCAACAGTCTATCTATAAAAAGGGATAAATGAATGGTATTTGTAAGACACTTTTGGGCCATTCTCTGCCAATTTTCATTCTATTTATCTGTTCAACCAAACTTCCATCTCTAACTTAAGCATCAGAGGATTCTCATCAAAAATAATTTTGATCAGAGTGGATGTTATCTTGCAGGTCGCTCTCTTATAGAGCTAGGCGTATCAGAAATTTAGATGCAATAGATTAGTGCACCAGGTAGGAGAAGAAAAGAATATTTAGAATTTGCAATCAACTATGGCGAAAACAATAGTCCAAAATTCCACTAGTTCTGCCAGGCAATCTTTCCGCTAGGAAGATCTTCCTCCTCCATCTTCAATGGTAAAGCCCAGTTCTTTGCATCCAATCATGACAGTGAACATCCAAATCCAACAACTTGCTGTGTTGATGCAGTAAATGAAAGTACTGATAGAGGCAGTGCACAGCCTCCAACAGCAACAAAAGCAATCGATTTGTTGGTGGCACATACAATGCCGTCTAGGCACAATCACCGTGCTCCACGATGATCTTTGTCTCCATCATTGGAACAACAATTGGCACGACATTCCCATCCTGTTGAAGTATCGCTATCCCGATACTCTCATTCTGCCACCCGTCATTCATGGTGGTCCTCTTCTCCTTCTCGCTGTTATAGCATCAAAAAAGGAAAGAGATCGCATCTACCTTCAACTTCTCAGTTCTTGAGTTCTTTAGGGTGTTCTACCCCTGAGTTCTCATAGCAATAGCAACTAGATGACTACGAGCACAAATTTGAGAAAATCGATCGCCAACTCGCCCGACTTTAGATGAATTATGGGGGGGGGTCCTAGCAACTTTGGCATCCACACCACCCCACCTTTTTTCTGACGTATCTTAGATGAGTCGATTCCATCTCGATTTAAGATGCCATAGATGGAGCCATATGATGACTCCATAGATCTAGTTGACCATTTGGAGAATTATAAGACTCTCATGATGATTCAGGAGACTTCCAATGTCCTCATATATAAAGGCTTTCTGACAATCATTCGGAAGGCTACTCGTGCTTGGTATTCTGGGCTCTAGTCGGGAAGCATACACTCCTTCGAGCAACTCGAAGATTCGTTCATGGCCCACTTCAGTACTAGCCGAAGAATATCGTGAATGTCTGACGACAATCTCTTCTCCATCAAGCAAAATGAAGTAGAGACTCTGAGAAATTTCGTGATATATTTTAACGTTGCCACACTCAAGGTTAAGGATCTTAATAAAGATTTGGCCATCTTGACCATGAAGAGAGGTCTGAGGGAATCCAGGTTTGCTTATTCTCTGGATAAGAATTATCCTCGGATTTATGCAAAAATTTTAGAGTGCGCATATAGATACATTCATGCAGATGAAGGTGCTACTGACTGGCACCAATCAGAAAAAAAATGTTAGAAGAAAAAAATAAATAAAAAGTGGAGTTTCTGCTAAACCAAGTTGGCAAGCAACCGATAAAAGAGCTTCACCATGCCAATAGAGTCCAAGGCTAAATAAGTATGGTACAAAATATGACTCCTACACTCCTCTCTCTACTCCTCGTGCGTAGATCCTGATGAAGATCGAAGGAGCGTAATATCTCTGACACCCCCCACCAATGAAGGCACCATAAGAAACTATGATAGGAAGAAGTACTATCGATTCTATTATGATCATGGTCATGACATCGAACAGTGCATCCAACTCAGAGACGAGATTGAGGCCCTGATTTGATGAGGCTTTCTCAGCAAGTTTCGATGTGATCCTCCAATCAAGCCTCCTACTGATCGACAACCTCAACTTCAACTTAAGGAAGCACATGACAATCGACTGATGGCAGGAGTCATCAACATGATTTTTGGATGATTGAGGGATTGGGGGGCAACTTCTGAAGAAGAATTGACTAAAAAGCGACAACATGATAATGTAATTTCCGTTTTGGATGATGATATTGAAGGAACCAGATCTAGAACTTTAGGACTAGATTTTGAAATTTTTTCAAGATCAGACAGCAGAAGACTAAAATTAATCAAGATTAATATTAAATATCTAAAAATATTCTAGATCTAAGATCTATTACATGATCATGGTATGTTATTAAATCAAAAATTAAAATCTAAAGAAGTAATTAAAACATGTTGATCACATCAACATGTATATACTACATCTAATGCAGGTATGAAAATAATAGATCAGATCTATTATCTATGCAAGTTAGATGTTCTAACTTGCTAATCCAAACTTGAGGATGAAGTTGCGAGTCGCACACATGTTCAGCCTCTAGGAGTCATCCATACGAGCCCATGATCATGATCAGAAGTTCAGATGTTGAAAATCAGCATAGTATGCTAATACTGTACTGATCCTTCTTTGATGATCGATCAGATATCTTTTTCTTCAGAATTTGGACTCTTTCAAAGAGGAGAAGGAGGAGAGGAGGTTTCAAATGTGATACACTCTCAGAAAACCCAAAGAAAGAAGAAGGAAAGAGGTGAACACAGCAATCCTAGAAAAAGATCCTCTTCTTCTTCACTTTGCTCTCTCCTAGACACCTAGTTTGGTGTCTATGAAACCCCAATGCCCAAGGACTCTCTTCCACTGATTTTCACACACCTTAAAGCATTCTTAATGGTATATTCTCCACAAAAATTTTAAGTAAAAATTTATTTTAAATAATAAGTTATGGAAGAGCTTTGTCTAGGTTAAATTCTTAGACAAGGCAGGTCAATACAAGGCAGGTTGTTGGGGCGCCCAACACTTGGGTGCCCCCTCCTCATCTCATGCCGTGGACCACTTGAGATTGGCACACAAAATGCCTTCTTTTATCATGGAAAATAAGGAAAGATAATCAGGTGTGGGCGGCACAAGGAAAGGAATCCAAGTTTGTTGGGATTCTATCATATAGAATCCAAACAAACCACAACAACTTACCTTCTTAAGCCATTATCTATAACTTATGCCAAGTAAGAGAGAGAGAGAGAGAGGGGACGTGTGTGAATGGTTGGGGAGAGGGGATTCAATGCCAAAATTAAAGAAAGAATGGCGTGGGGTCAAGATGGGGTCAAGATATGGAATCCTAGTCATATTAGGATTCTTATTTTGGTTTGATCTAAAATTAGTTTCTCAAACCAAATTAAATCAGAAGTATACCAACCCAATTAAATTAAGTCCTAATCCAATTAAGAATTTAATTTAATTTAATTTAATTTAATTTTAATTTTAATTTAATTTTTTAATTAAATTAGAAAATTATGTTGACCAGAGTTCTAGTTGAACTAGGACTAGTTTTTTTTTGCACTTGGCTTATCCAATAAGCCAATTAGACTTGATCCAATCAATCTCAAACTAAATTTAATTAAATTATATTTAATTAGAATTAATATCAATCCTCTGATTTAATCAAATTAAGCTAATTAGCAATCTAATTGTTAATCAATCCTCCTGTAATACTTGCACTAGGTTAAACATCAATCGTATTGATTGTTTAATTCTAGAATGATTCTTAATCATTAATCAACCATTCGATCAGATAATGAGCTCTAATGTATATGACCTCATAGGTCTGAATCTAAGCTAATAGTACAGAAATAGATTTTAGTACCAATCAAAGTAACCATCTAGCAATGGTACCCAACAGTCAGATAGGTCGAATGTATAGAACAACATCCTTAGAATCCATGTAGATATAGTTTCCATATAATTCATCCTCTTGACCAAAATGCTCGTAGGATATCTCAGAGTTCAACTATCAACTCTAATCAGGTTGTCTACATTGTATTTCAAAATATCAAATCCATCTGATGGATTATCCTGGCTAAGGTTTTGCTATATTGAAATACAGTGATACATTCTTCTTCAACTCTTGAAGTGGTCAATTCCATCTTGATCATACTCTGACTTTGTAAGTACTTAACTGTGCCCAATAGCCTTTCATTACTGAATTAGAAATTCAGTTAGTCCGATACTAAAGCACCATAAGTTGCTTGCAAATCACTAAGGTGATCTCAGATCTAAGAGATACTTATACCTATATCCCATCAGAGATATTCTCGATAGTAGAATGCTTTAAAATTGGTCACATTTAATGATGATGTACCCATACATCTTTTACTTGTATGCCATACTAGTGTCACACACTGCTTGATTAAGAGGACAACCAACCTATATGGCATACAGTGATCTATGGTCGATAGATGCTTTAATAGTCTATCATTTGGTCGTGAACAAATTTAAGGACTAATTGATAAATTCTCTTTTTATCGAAGCTAAATAGTCCTAAGAACTTCATCACAATAATGGAGTTCATTAGAAGATGAATACTTTATGATGAAAAATATCAAAAATATATTTTATTTATTAATAAATTAATTATAGATATAATATAGCTCAACCATCAATATTTTGATGATTGACTTTGGGACATAATTTTTAGCAACTTTCACTTATCCTAAAGTAACTCGGTACGGTATCTAATATCCATCTTCGACTTATGATTGTCGAACTCCTTTATCGTCAGGGCTTTAGTGAAGGGGTCGGCCAGTTTCTTCTTTCCGTCGATCTTTTGAAGGTCGATATCACCTCGATCCACGATCTTTCGGACTAGATGGAAGCAGCGCAGGATGTGCTTCATCTGTTGGTGTGTCTTTGGTTCCTTCATCTGAGCTATGGCACTAGTGCTGTCATAATAGAGCAGGACCGAACCATCTAGGGAGGGTGCTACTCTGAGCTTGGTGATAAATTTTCTCAACCACATAACTTTTTTTATGGCATCTGATGCCGCGATGTACTCTGCTTCACAAACAGAGTGTCACAGTATGCTGCTTGAAACTCTTTCAGTAGATGGCTCCACCATTTAGAGTAAAGATATATCCCGACATGCTTTTGCTGTCATCATGGTCAGATTGAAAGCTAGAGTATGTAAACTCCATAAGTTTTAGATCTGACTCATCATAAACCAACCATTGATTCTTAGTATTTCTCAAATACTTAAGAATAGTTTTAACCATTTTCTAGTAACTTTTTTTAGGATTAGATTGGTATATACTCACTACTCCTAGTGAGTATGCCACGTCTAGTCTCATATATGTCATGGCGTACATGATAGATCCCACTGTCGAAGCATATGGGACTCTACTTATATGCTCTCTCTCTTTAGGAGTTGTCAGACAATTCTTCTTAGAGAGAAATTCTATGGCCTATCGAAAGATAGTCCTTTTTGAAATTCTCCATGCTGAACCTCTTCAGCATAGTATCTATGTATGCGGACTGGAATAATTCGAGCATCCTTTTAGATCTATCCCTATAGATCTTCATCCTTAAGATGTAGGATGCTTCACACAAGTCCTTCATGGAGAATTATGATGACAACCAGACTTTTATTCCCTACAGTATGAAAATATTATTCTCGATTAAGAGAATGTCATCCACGTATAAGACAAGGAATACTATTGCTGGACCATTTATCTATTTGTAAATGTAGGGCTCTTCTCCATTCTTAACGAAGCCATACGTTTTGATCACCTTATCAAAATGCATGTTCCAACTCCAAGATGCCTGCTTCAATCTATAAATGGATCTTTGAAGCTTGCACACCTTGGACTCATCTATGGATGTGAACCCCTCAAGTTGTATCATATACATCTCATCGATCAGCTCTCCATTTAGAAAAGCTATCTTCACATTCATCTGCCAGATCTCATAGTCCAGATGGACAGCTATTGCAAGCATTATTCGAATGGATTTGAGCATTGTCATAGAAAAGAACGTCTCATTATAGTCAATACCATAATATTGACGATACTCCTTGGCAATCAAATAGGCTTTATAGGTCTCCACCTTTTTATCTACGCTCCTTTTTCTTTTGAAGACCTATTTACATTCAATGAGTTTAACCCCTTCGGGTGGGTCAACCAATGTCCACACATCATTGACCTTCATGGACTCTATTTCGAATTTTATGACCTCAAGCCATTTTTCAGAATCAGATCTCTGCATAGCATCCATATAAGTGATCGAATCCTCATCGTTCTCATCGAGTTCGATGGGATCACCATCCTAGACTAAGAAATCATAGTATCTATTCAGATGATGCGGTACTCTATCGGATCACCTTAATGGTACAGGTACACTAGGCTTCAGATCTGATTTAATCAAATCTGACTCAAGTTCAACTACATGTGTCGATTTTTCTACCTGTTGAACTTCATCAAGTTTAATCTTAGAGGCAACAGTTCCTTCACCAAGAAACTCCTTTTCTAAAAAAAATGCTTTAAGGCTGACGAACACCTTTTGTTCATCAGCATGATAGAAATAGTATCATTTGATCTCTTTTGGGTATTCTATAAATGTGTACTTATCAGATCTAGGTTCAAGTTTATCTGTAACTAATCATTTGACATAAGTTGGGTACCCCTAAATCCTAAGATATGAAAGTGCTGACTTACGTCCTGTCCATATCTCATATCGGATCTTAACTACAGATTTACTTGAAACCCTATTTAACAGATAACAAGCTGATTTGAGTACATATTCTTAGAAGAATATCGACAAGCTGGCAAAATTCATCATGGATCGGACCATGTCTAACAGAGTCCAATTTCTTCTTTCAGACACACCATTATGCTGTGTTCCTCGAGAAGTCCATTAGAAGAGAATTTTATTCTCTCCTAGATATGTGAGAAACTCATCGAAAAGATATTTTTTTTCTCGATTAGACTGAAGAGTTTTGATACTCTTCCTAGTTTATTTTTCTACTTCACTTCAGAATCGTTTGAACATTTCAAATGAATTCAACTTATATTTCATCAGATAGACATATCCATATCTAGACATATCATCTATAAAAATGATGAAGTAGAAATATCCATCTCTGGTACTTATGCTCATCGGTCCACATATATCAGTATATACTAGACCTAAGAGTTCAGTGGTTCTTTCACCTTTTTCAGTAAAAGATGACTTGATCATTTTACCAAGAAGATAGGACTCACAGGTTGGAACTGATTTATAATCACTGACTTCGAGGATTTCTTCTTGAGTCAATCTATTTATCCTATTGTTGTTTATATGATCTAGCCTACAGTACCATAAGTAGATATTTGATATACTATTTAATTGGATGCTTGCCGGTTGAATAGACTATGTTAACAGGTTGTGATAGCATATACACATTATTGTTCAAATATCCATAGAAAATAATAACACCATGCATAATGATATTACAAACTTGTTTCTTTATTGAAATTTCATAATCATTTTTGATCAGAAGGCCTACAGATCTAACATTCAAAAAGAAACTAGGATAGAAATGACAATCACTAAGAATAATGATATGGAACTCAAATATAAGTTTTAGAATTTTTAAAGCTAGAACTGAAATTGATCTTCCATTTTCAATATTCAGAAATCTTTCATCTTGCTCGAATCTCCTACTGACCTACAATCCCTGTAATGAATTACAAATATGGTAAGGGCTACCAGTATCTAATACCTAGTTAGTAATATCATAAATAGAAAAATTGTAAGGAGTTATCATATAAATACCTTACCTAACAATAGTTTGCTTCTTTCTCTGTCTGTTCAAATCTAGAGAGGTAATGTACTGAGGATAGTTTCTCTTCCAGTGCCCTTACTTCTTGCAAAAAAAGCATTCAGCTTAACTCTTATCGGGCTTGATCTTCTTAATCTGGCCCAGCACAGATGTCCCAGCTTGAACTTGCACCTTCTTAGCTTTTTTTTTTTATTCTTCTTTTCTTTTCTAAAGGATCAAGAACCAGAAGACGAACCTTTCACTAAGTTCACCGACTCCTTGTGGAGTTGGTGATCCTTCTCAAAGTTCTGAAGTAACCCCAATAATCCATGGTAGTCTATTTCAGGCTTTGTCATTCTGAAATGAGTGAGGAATGGAAGAAAAGACTTGGGCAATGAGTTTAGTATTGCATCTTTCCCAAGCTGTTTATGCAAGAAAAAATCGAGCTTGCTCAATCTCTCTATCAGCTCGATCATGTACAATACATGATTAGTGATAGAGGCACCATCCCGCATCCTGGCATTGAAGATGGCCCAAATAGTCTTGTGCCTCTCCACGTCATCGGGTGTGCCAAAGGAATCCTCCAACACTTGGAGCATGTTCTTTGGCTGAGCTATCTCAAATCTACAACTAAACTCGTCACCCATAACAGCCAATATAAAACAGCACATCGTAGTTCGATCACTAAGCTACTTCTGGTAAATATCTCTGACTATTCCACATGCATTGGCAGCTGACTCCTCAGGTGCAGGATCCATTAATACATATAGGATCCGTTCATGCTCCAGGACTATCTTCAACTTTCAATACCAGCTATCGAAGTTGGGTCCCACCAACTTATCATTGTCCAATAATGATTGGAGCGATAGGACAGTGGCCATTTCTGTACAAAGAAAAATCATAATCTAATTAGTAATTGATTTATTAAATCTAAAAATTTGGACTTTAATCAAAAGATTTCTTTCACTATTTTATTCAAATTGATAGCCTTTACCTCCAATTCGAAGAATTATCCTAATTTCTTAATGGATAGTAGAATCCACATAGACTGCACATGAGTCCAACTTTGGTTGGCCAACCCATGTACATATAAGGATAGTTTCATAATCAATTATTTCTTTAAATAATTTTTAGTAACTAAATTTTGTCCTAGTCCCTAATCAGTAAGGCTTTGGCTTCCATTGAAAAGGTCTAATTAGGTCTAACCATTAACATGACCATACTTGGCCCATCAAACTAATGAATGATTAGGCCCAACTTTGGTTGGCTAACCTAACCATCATTTAGAAAGATGCAGCCAAGAAATCACATAATGAATAATAATTTTATTAGCTGATAAATACCAGGCCTTTGGGCCTCCAATGATTACCTAACTAATGAATCCATTATCATCCACTTAATGGGAGGCTATGATCTAGTTATCATAATAACTATCTTATTTTAGGAATCTAATAATTTTAGAAAATTTAATTTGAAGATGAAGGAAGGTTAGATGAACTAGTTTGTCATGATCCTCCCACTGACTTCACTAAGTTAGCTTAAGAAAGACCATTAATAGGCTGGTCTAGGAGCACCTAAATCAGTCAAACTGATTTACCTAAATGACATGAGTCAGCTCGAATAGTCAAGTAATCTGATCGAAATATAATTTCACCAAGAGGTCAGGTAAGTTTGATTAGTGGGAGGGTCTGCCAAAGCTTGCCTTAGACACCATAAAAAATAGTCAGGTAAGCAAGTTGTCAATTAAAAACCACCAGTTTGGTTTACCTTAGATACAAACTAGTTTAATTAGTTTCAATGAGATCAACCTAACAGTTCATACTAGACCGCATAGCCAAGATCAAGTCCATCTTGTATCTCATTAAAGATATGGACTTGACCAACTATAACTATTATAATTGATCTAGAGAATTCTTGACCTAATTTAAGATAACAATTGATTAGATTTAGTCAATTCTCTAATTAAGTCCATTCTTTAATCTAACCCTAGGTCTAATCCAATTAATGGACCTAATCTTCAATAATCCATTTAACCCAATGTGTTATGATTTGTGTCTTAGGATCTTCAATTCACAATCCTAGATCCTAATCAAATAACTTATTAATTCTTAATTATATTTTGGATTGAGGGTTGGGGTTCGATTTTTTAAAAATAATTTTTATATTTATAAAATATTTTTACAACATGATTCTATTAACCAAATTGCATGTTTGATTCATAATCAATATGCAAGAAAGATAAGCATGAAACTACATTAGATCTAATCTAAACAAGTTCATGTAATTGAAATAATTTCAACTATAATCAATCATAAATTATCTTAGATCAAATCTAACATATTTATGATGATTAAAATTAGATTAAAATATTTTTAATTAGATCATAAAATTTTTTAGATCTAATCTAAAATTTTATGATCAATATTTTAGATCAGCACGTACTAGGACAATCTTTTCACTGTAAGGGATAAATCTTACAACAGGACAACCTTATAACAGTTTGTATGATCAAAATTTTTAATTTTAGATTTAATAATTAGATTATAAATTAGATCTAATCTAAAAAATAATCTAAACATACTCAAATAATCATGTAATAAAAATCTAGGCTCTGATATCAATTGAAGGAACTAGATCTAGAGTTTTAGGGCTAGATCTTGAAATTTTTTTAAGATCAGGCAGCGAAAGACTAAAATTAATTAAAATTAATTTTAAATATCTAAAAATATTCTAGATCTAAGATCTATTATATGATCATGGCATGTCATTAAATCAAAAATTAAAATCTAAAGAAGTAATTAAAATATGTTGAACACATCAACATGTATATACACTACATCTAATGTAGGTATGAAAATAATAGATTAAATCTATTACCTGTGCAAGTTAGACATTCTAACTTGCTGATCCAGACTTGAGGATGAAGTTGTAAGCCGCACATGCATGCAACCTCTAGGATTCGTCCACATGAGTCCACGATCATGATCAGAAGTCTAGATGCTGGAAATTAGCACAGTATGCTAGTACTGTACTGATCTTTCTTTGATGGTCGATCAGATGCCTTCTCCTTCAAAATTTGGACTTTTTCAAAGCGAAGAAGGAGGAGAGGAGGTTTTAGATATGAGACACTCTCAGAAAACCAAAAGAAAGAAGAAGAAAAGAGGTGAACACAGCAACCCTAGAAGAAGACCCTCTTCTTCTTCACTTTGCTCTCATCGAGACACCTAGTTTGGTGTCTATGAAATCCCAATGCCCAAGAACTCTCTTTCTCTAATTTTCACACACCCCAAAGTACTCTTAATGATCTATTCTCTACAAAAATTTTAAGTAAAAATTTATTTTAAATAATAAGTTATGGAAGAGCTTTGTCTAGGTCAAATTCCTAGACAAAGTAGGTTAATACAAGGTAGGTTGTTGGTTGGGCACCCCCTCCTCCTCTCATGCTGTGGACCACCTGATATTAGCACACAAAATGCCTTCTTTTACCATGGAAAACAAGGAAAGATAATCAGGTATGGGTGGCACAAGAAAAGGAATCCAAGTTTGTTGGGATTCTATCACATAGAATCCAAACAAATCACTATAACTTACCTTCTTAATCTAATATTGTCCATAACTTATTCCAAATAAGAGAGAGAGAGAGAGAGAGAGAAGAGAGAGAGAGAGAGAGAGAGAGAGAGAGAGAGAGAGGAGAGAGGAGAGAGAGGACGTGTGTGAAAGGCTGGGGAGAGGGGATTCAACATCAAAAATAAAGGGAGAATGGTGTGGGGTCAAGGTGGCACAAGATATGGAATCCTAGTCATACTAGGATTCTTATTTTGGCTTAATCTAAAATTAATTTTTCAAACCAAATTAAATTAAAAGTAAATCAATCTAATTAAATTAGATCTTAATCTAATTAAAGATTTAATTTAATTAAATTAAATTAGATTTAATTTTTTAATCAAATTAGAAAATTGGGTTAACCAGAGTCCTAGTTGAACTAGGACTAGTTTTTTCTTGCACTTGGCTTATCCAATAAGCCAATTAGACTTGATCCAATCAATTATAAATTAAATTTAATTAAATTATATTTAATTAAACTTAATCTTAGCTCTCTGGCTTAATCAAATTAAGCTAATTAGCAATCTAATTGCTAATCGATCCTCTTGCAATACTTGCACTAGGTAAACATCTATCGTATTGATTATTTAACCCTAGAATGATTCTTAATCATTGATCAACCATCCGATCAGATCATGAACTCTAATATGTGTGACCTCATAGGTTCGAATCTAAGTCGGTAGCATAGGAACATATTTCAGTATCAATTGAAGTAACCATCTAGCAATGATATCCGACGATCGGATAGGTCGAATGTATAGAGCAACATCTTTAGAACTCATGCGGATATAGTTTCCATATAATTCATCTCCTTCATCAAAATGATTGTAGGATACCTCAGAGTTCAACTATCAACTCTGATCAAGTTATCCGTATTGTATTTCAAAATATCAAATTCATCTGATGGATTATCCTGGCCAAGATTTTGCTATATTGAAATACAGTGATACATTCTTCTTCAACTCTTGGAGTGATCAATTTCATCTTGATCACACTCTGACTTTGCAAGTACTTGACTATGCCCAGCAGCCTTCCATTACTGAATTAGAAATTCAGTTAGTCTGGTACCAAAGCACAGAGAGTTGCTTGCAAGTCACTGAGGTGATCTCAAGTCTAAGGGATACTTATACCTATATCCCATCGGAGATATTCTCGATAGCAGAATGCTCTGGAGTTGATCACGTTCAATGACGATATATCCATACATCTCACTTGTTTGCCATACTAGTGTCACACACTTCTTGATTAAGAGGACAATCAACCTATATGGTATATAGCGACCTATGCTCGATAAATGTTGTCGTCCTAATTAACAGCCTATCATTTGGTCGTGAAAAGATTTAAGGACTAATCGATAAATCCTCTCTTTATTGAAGCTAAATAGTCCTAAGAACTTCATCATAATAACGGAGTTCATTTGAAGATGAATACTTTATGATGAAAAATGCTAAAATATATTTTATTTATTAATGAATCAATTATAGATATAATGTAGCTCAACCATCAACAGGCTGATGATTATTTTGGAACCTATTTTCTAATAGATGTTTGAAAAGTACAAACTCCCTACAATGATGCTGTCATTGTCTCGACCATGATAGCAAATTATGATGTAAAAAAAAATTTTATAGATAATGAAAGTTTGATCGATGTTTTATTTTATTCAACTTTCTTTAAAATGCGACTACTAACTAACCGACTCAGGAGAGTCTCTACGCCTCTAGTTGGTTTTACTAGAGATGCAATTAACATGGAAGAAGAGATTATTCTTCTCCTGACTGCAGGGACTGAACCACGACAAAGCACAGTTCTCCTTACATTTATAGTTGTTCGAGTTCCTTCAACTTACAATGTCATACTTGGATGATCGAAACTTAATGCATTAAGAGCAATAGTGTCGATTCCCAACCAAAAAAGGAAAAGGAGAAATGCATGGGGATCAACAGTTAGCCCAACATTACTTCATGATTTCTACTGAACGCACTAAGCCCAAAGACCCCCTGATGATTGACAAACTCGATCAGAAAAAAAATAAAGAAAGAGGTGAGCTAGTAGAACAACTAGTATCAATCCCATTAAAATAAGACAACCCTATGAAGACCATTTCAATTGGGTTATGGCTACTTGACTTAGAGCGGTAGCATGCAATTGATAGACTTGTTGAAGGCAAATGTCGATGTCTAAGCTTGGTCGGCAACCAACACGCTAGGAACCCCCCTGGAAGTAATAACTCACTGATTAAACATCAATCCAAAAATTGAGCCGATGAGACAAAAGAAAAGACCTTTTGCCCCTGAAAGATAGAAGGTCATCAATGAAGAAGTTGATAAGCTCCTTGCTACTGACTTCATCAGAGAAACTAACTATCCTGACTGGCTCATCAATATCATAATGGTGAGAAAAGCCAATAAAAAATGGTGAATCTGCATCGACTACAATTTAAATGAAGTTTGTCTAAAAGATAGCTTTTCTCTATCGAAAATTGATCAACTAATCGATGCAACATCGGAACACCAACTCATGAGCTTCATGGACACCTTTGCGAGCTACAATCAAATTAGGATAGAGCCAGAAGATGAGGAGCACACTGCCATCATAACCGACGAAGGCATTTACTATTACAAAGTAAAGCCATTTAATTAAAAAAAATGCCAGAGTGACTTACCAACGATGGTTAACAAGGTGTTCAAACAATAAATTAGATGAAATATGAAAGTCCACATTGATGACATGTTAGTAAAAAGCATCTAGACTCATGATCATGTCCGGAACTTGAAAGAAGCCTTCGACATACTCTGACGACATCGGATGAAATTAAATCCAACTAAGTATTCCTTTGGCATAACTGCCAAAAAATTTCTCGAATTTCTTATATCACAATGAGAAATCGAGGCTAACTCTGAGAAGTTCAAGGCTATTATCGACATGAAGCACTCAAGCTTTAAGAAAGAGATACAGCAACTGAATGGAAGAATTGCTGCACTTAGCCAATTCATCTCGAAGTTGGCTAAAAGGTGTCTATCTTTCTTCAAAACTCTATAGCAAATAAAGAATTTTTCATGATCGGACGAATGCCAACAGTCCTTTAAAGATTTAAAGAAATACTTGATGTCTCTTCCATTACTTACAAAATTAAAGGTAGGAGAAATATTGTATCTCTACATGGCTACATAGATAGAGGTGGTCAGCTCAGCTCTTGTTAGAGAAGATGAAAACCAAATCCAATGACCCATTTACTACACTAGTAAGGTGCTTCATATGCCAAAACCAGATACTCGAAGATGGAGAAAATGGTCTATTACTTGATCATATCAATATAATGACTCCAACTACATTTTTAAGCTCATTTGGTTATTGTTTTGACCAACCAAACACTGAAGATGATCCTATATCGATCAGATACCTTCGATCGAATGATGAAATGGTCGATCAAACTTAAAAAATTCGACATTCAATATCATTCACGACCATCAAAAAAAGCTCAAGTATTAGTTGACTTTATCATCGAGTGTACCATATCTGACGATAAACTAGAACAAGAAATCAATAATGAGTCAGGACAAGCTGAAAGTTTGAAGGCTGAACTAGAGTCAGCATGGGTACTTCATGTTGATGGAGAATCCAATGCTTAGAAAAATGGAGCCGACCTCATCCTTACTAACTCTGAAGGGACTGTAACCAAATATGCTCTTTAGTTTAATTTTAAAGCATCGAATAGTCAAGTCGAATATAAAGTCTTGTTAGCCGGCTTGAGAATTATCAAGAAGCTTGACATAGATAACCTGAAGGTTTTTACTGACTCACAACTAATAAGTGGACAAGTCAAAGACGATTATGAATCCCGAGACCCAACAATGGTAAAATATCTTCAGAAGATGAAAGATCTCATACTAACTTTCAAATATTTTAATATCTTCCATATTCCAAGAATGAAAAATGCTCAAGCTGATACACTTTCTCGACTCACAACTACTTCCTTCCATCTTCTTGGCCGAACCTTCATCAAATATATTGAATGGCTGAGTATCGATAACGTCGATGAAGTGCTACAAATAAATGATAAACCAAGTTGGATGGATCCGATCATCCAATACTTGACCAATGAAACTTTGCCCGAAGATCCTTTAGAAGCCAAATGTTTAAGGTGGATGGCCTCACAATATGTCCTGAAGAATGGACGACTTTACAAGAGGTCTTTCTTTCTTTCTCTACTCAAATATTTGGGGTCTATCAATGTCGACTATGCTCTTCGAGATATCCATGAAGTAATTTGTGAAAATCATTTGGAGGACAAGTCATTGGCCAACAAAATTTTGCGATAAGGATATTACTGGCCCACTATGAAAAAAGATGCAGCTGAACTCGTTTGAAGATGCAAGCCATGCCAAAAGTATGCTAAGATTTAGCATCAACCACGGTCACTTAACATCGATCATCACACCATGGCCATTTGTACAATGAAAAATGGACATTCTTGGCCCTTTCTCTCCTGTGTCTGGTAAAAAAAAAAATTTGATGGTTATTGTAGACTACTTCACTAAATGGATGGAGGTCGAATCCCTGGCACAGATCACTAAGAGCAAGATAAAAGACTTCATTCATAAATTAATTATATATAGGTTCAGATTACCACATATTATAATCACTGACAACGGCCAACAATTTGATAATCAAAACTTTAGATAATTTTGTGTGAAATTTTATATTATGTACAAACTCACTTCAATCAATCATCCATAATTGAATGGTGAAGTGAAAGTCATGAATTGAACGATACTACATGGACTCAAGACTCGACTAAATAAAGTAAAATGCCTCTGGGTAGAAGAATTATATTCGATTCTATGGGCATATCGAATAATTTCTCACATTCAAATGAGAGAATCGCCATTCAACCTGGCCTACGAAACTGAAGTGGTGATTCCAGTGGAGATCGGTTTACCATCAATGAGAGTCGAATATTATGTAGAGCCGAGCAACTCCAAATCTCGAAGAGCTGACTTAGATCTGCTCTCCAAAGTTTGGCAGCAGGCTCAAGTTCGGATGGTCACATACCGATAAAGAGTAGCCCGATATTACAACGCAAGGGTCAAGCCAAAAGTGTTTCTTCCTAGAGACTTGGTTATGAGAAAAGCAAACATTTCAAAACCTTTGGACCAAGGAAAGTTATCTCTAAATTGGGAAGGATCCTACAGAGTAATTGAAACCCTTCGTTCGAGCTCATATCGACCAGAGACTTTCGATGGAGCGACTATCCCACGAACATGAAATACCAATAACTTAAAAATATATTATTAATAAAGTTGTCCACATATGACATTATTCCTAAAATGAAATGGTTGAATTACAACTTTTCTTGAATATTCTACTAAGTATAAATAATACTTAATCGATGACTCATCGTCCAAAATATTTTCTGATTGACCGTTGGTCGAATGGTTAAACTAGCCAACTCAAAGTCAAACAATTCAACAAATTGACTAATAGTCAGACAATGACAAACCGACTCATAGTCAAACGACATTTCCAATCGACTCATGGTCGGATGACTTTTCAGATCAACTTCGATCGGATAACTCAACATGCTGTCTCAGCTATGGCTATGCAGAATACTATGCTGACTCAGCTATGGCTGAGCAGAATATTATGTCGATTCAACCAAAGTTGAGAGAAATTTTATGCCCACATGATTTTGACTTAGTAAAAAATATGCCAACTTGATCCTGATCAGTCGAACGATATTTGGCTAACCCTCATTTATCAAATACTTAAAAATTTTATGCCTAAAATCTAGTTGATTGATACTCGATTAGATGGCAAACTCTATGACTATCATTATCGATCGACATTCGGTATGCAGATTGAGATTCGGCTGCCAATTAGAAATCAAATGATAGTTGTCTACCATAAATATGAGTTCAATGCTTAGAAAAATTTTATTTCATTAATATGAGGGAAAATTATAAAATCAGGTTAAGACCTAGTTACAAAATCGATCCATCATCCAATAATAAAAAGAAAAAGAGAAAAAGTGAAGAATTGATTATCAGTCATCAATCAACCTCTTCCATTGTAGTATCGACAATCGAGGCAGCATTAGTCCCTTGGCCTTTAGCAGCCATCAGCTCTACCCCGATCGATATTGGTATGTCTTCTATAGTAGGTGGGGCTGACTCCTCAACAACATGAGCATCTTCTTCACTTGGAGCGGTTGTGTCCTCAATCGACCCATCCTCTCCATCGACTTTTAGGATGGTGATGCAGCTTAAATCTAAATCTGGATAAAACATTTCGACTACGTCCGTGCCATCCTTATACTCAGTCCAGTATGATATACTACCACCTTCGAGGATTACCTCCTTAAAATCCTTTGAACCCTTATATTCCTCGACGTCTTGCTCTCGAGCTCGACTGAGAGCCTCCTGAGCCAATTTTGCCTCCTCCTTAGTGGAAGCCGACTCTGCTTCAATGGTTTGAAGTCTCTTCCACTCTTTCTCTAGTTCTCTGATGCGACCGTTACACTCCTTCCAAAGTCGACTGATTTCGTGTCTCTTTGTAGCTTGAGACTCTTGGATCTCAATAATCCATTATGTCGACTGTAGATCAACTCGATTAGATTCCAACTCAGTGCAGGCTGACTCCAACTTGGCCTTTAGTTGGGAGATCTCCTCTTGCTTTTTCTCTCGCTCTATTGCCTCCTTCTCCCGATCGATTGTAGCTTGAAGATGTTTGAGGCAGCAGCCTTCTCAGCATTGGCTGTCGTACCTTTGTCAGACCAAGCCCAACACAAGTCACCAAATGATCAGAATCCTTTCTCCAACACCATCATATCATGTGCTAACTGAAGAGAAAGAGAAAATAAGTCAGAAAAATAAACAAAAGAAAGAATAAATGGCTAAGAAAATTAACTTACTGCAATAAGCATAAGGTAAAAGGAAGAGAACATATCAAACATTGTCTGACTCCTCCTATTCTCCCTATCAGTCGGGAGAAGAGTGGCTTCGATGAGCCACTTCGCCAATATCGGGTTCGCCAAAGCTAACTCTCCGATGAAAATTCTGACATCCAAAAGCTCCGCGGTACCACTTGGAGCTTTGCTTCTAGTAGATGTTGCGGGCGCCTTCCCTCATCTTTGACTTAACGATCATTCAATCAGAGCTGACATCCATTCGGGTGTGAGTGGCATTTGAGATGCCATTGGCCACTATTCAACCGATCCGACTTTGGGCATTGAAGTAGCCCAAGACATCATCGGTTCTATACAAGCAGTCGGCGCTTCTACAACTACGACATCATCATCCAACTCTTCAATTGTTGGAGGAGCTTCGATTGGTGGAAAAGCCTGTTGGGACCGCTAACACAACGACCACCTCACTGGTAGACCCAAAAAAACATCGATGGAATGTCGATCAGATCGACAGCCACCGATGGCGTGTCGGCCAAACCGACAGTCACCGATGGTGTATTGGATCGACTCTTCTTCGATGCTCGAAATGATCTAGCACTGGCAGTAGGCCTCCTTTTGGTGGCGAATTATTGAACATTAGCCACTAAAATTGGCACTATAGGTCACACAGCTGAAAACAAAAACAACACAACTTTATTACAAAATGAAGATCAAATAAAAAAAAATTTAAAGCAGCTATGTTAAACTATACCTAGGATAGGTACTGGACTAAGTCTAGCATCATATAAAGCTTGATCAATTAAGAGATCCTTCTGCATCGGGACTTTCATATCTTTCAGCTTGAGAAAATCTTCTCTATTGGCAACGTCAACTCGACTATTATCATTTGGGCTGATGTTCGGATTTTTCCAAGTGAAAGAAAAACCCCAAGGCAAAGAAGAAGAAATAAAGAAAAATTAAATCTTTCAATCATGAATTGGGGAAGGAAGATCCGTGATGAAAGATAGACCTTTCCTTAGGGCAAAGAACCACCATTTAACCCTTCGCTTTAGGGTGTGGATAAAGGACAAAGAAGGGTCAGAAGAGAGAAAGCCGAGGGATAATCAAGATTGTGTTGCACAATAGTGCAAAGAAAACAAGAAGCTAAATAGAATTCGATGCAAGTTGGGCTAGACAAATTTGATAATAATCTAGGACATTTTGAATGAACTCCGGGATGGGGAAAGGAAGACCCGACCTAATGATTTTGACATAGAAAGCAAATTGAGCTAGAGGTGAAAAAATCATCCGACCATCTGGACCAGGTGTAGACAGCTGAAACTGCTTCAAAATATGGTACTGTTCCTGGAGATGGTCAACAGCAGACTTGGTCAATGAAGAAAGCAACTTGACCTAGAGGTGAAAAAATCATATGACCATCCGAACCAGATGTAGACACCTGAGACTGCTTTGAAATACGGTACTGCTCTCAGAGATGGTCAACAACAGACTCGGTCAAGGAAGAGACCTCCACTGTCAAACCCAGAGAAGAAACTTTGGCCGAACTAGTTGGCCGACTATCCCTAGAAGACTGTGGGTTAGATTGTCTACCTATAGAGCTACTTCCATCTACCCTAGCTCTACTCCTATCTGCCATTGCTAATGATGAAGAAAAACTTAAAGGGAGGAAAGGAAGAAGAAAAAGAAATCTAACCTAAAAGTTAGAAAGAACTTGAGAAACCACAAGAACGAAGAAGAAGCAGATTCAATGTTCTAGACACCCACGGGAACTCTCAGTTCTAATAGAAAATCCAAAAAGAAAGTAACCCTATATATAGAAATCACCAACGATTAGGATAATTTCATTCAAATTTAGGTCATCCAGATCTTGACGCATGGTGACCCATGGACCGACCATCGATTGGATATTTTGATGCACCCATCATCAGATCATACCACATCATCACTATCCATGAGAACAATCAGAATCCAATAACTCATAGACATGTGGCAACAACTGATTGATCCAAAATCAAATTGATCGGATTGTTTGGCTATCAAATCAACTTTTCTCCTGGACATGCTAATGATGGTGGCATGATCATCGAAATGAGGAAACAACCAAAAACTTTTCAACTCCCAAAGCAATCATTAAAACCTAAAAATAGAGGAGCCAGCAAATCGAGGCTCGAGACGACATGTGAAAACTCTCATCGTTCAATGTGTCAGCCCATGTGTCAAGTCACGTGCCATTTCATCTTGAACTTAAGAGTAGGGGGCAACTGTTGGGACTATTGAATTTGCTCCTTCTGATTTAATATCAACATTTCGACTTACAGTCGGTAATATCGATAATGCGATGGCAATATCAAATTCTCGACTGACAAACAGTTTTTCTGACATGAATCGGAGATAGAAGGTAGGATGATCGTTGATCGAATGACTGATTGATTGTCAGATAACCTATGAATCACTATCGATGCCAAGAATAGATAAGCTAACCATCAATCGATCTCAGTGCTCGACTCACAGTCGATGACAAAATGGATAACCGACTGTTAATCGATAAATCGATTGACAATCAGTCGCTCTCATCGACTTTCTCCAACAAGCAGGACGACTTAGACAATTATATAACTACTGATCAATTGAGACATCAGAACCTCCTCCCGACGATCAATCAGTATAATAGCAATACCAACATACAGTCGGCATAATGGTTGCTGACATATAGTCAGCACATCAGAAACTATCAGCATAGAATGTGCATAATTGCAATTCATGGGTATTAACTACTAACCCCACGATCAAATAATGCCAAAATAAATGGACCCACTTACCTGTTCGATCAAACTTCCATCTCTAACTTAAGCATCAGAGGGTCCCTACTAGAAATAATTCCGATCAGAGTAGACGTTGTCTTGCAAGTCACTATCTCATGGACCTAGGCATATTAGGGATTTGGCCACAACAGTGACTATCATGTGTTCACGGATTCGGATGGAGATGGATGGTTGAGTCCTATTATAACAAAAATCTAAGTTTTGAGGTTTAATTGAAAAAAATTAAAACTTTTGGGCGGTAAGTACAAATTGTGAAAGTTGAAATTTATCCTTAAATAAAATACTGAATTGGGGAATACTCAAATTTATAACCTCCAGAAAATCTAAGCTCTTTTATTATGTTAACTAATTAGACCAACAACTTAATTTGATAATGAATGGGTCAACAATGTATATCATGCTTAACAAATCTTATATCAAAACTATTGACAATCATGAATACTTTGCGGCCAAATTTATAGGTCATATACTTCGAAGATCTAAACCTAAGAATATGGAGCTTGGACTAGTCTTGGCTCATGATATCCATGAAGATTAAGTATTTATCATTTGGTTCTAACCTTGGATTGATTCAATTCTAGCTTGTAGTACTGAAGTGGAGATGAGAGATGTGAAATTGGGGAATCACAAGAAAAAATAAAGCCAGTTTTCAAGAGAAAGAAATAATATTTTCTTAAGTATTTTGTCTTTGCATTGATCAAAACAATAATAAAAAAAAAACTTAGAATTAATGCCAGTCCTTTTGTGCATATAAGCAGAAAGTGAATTTCCAACTATAGATCCAATCCAAATACTTTTGTTTTTCCAAATATGTTTACAAAAAAATTATAGTAGTAATATATATGATTTGTTTTGAGTAACAATATTGTATAATTTTACTCTTATCAACTTCAAGCAATATGCCTCTTATTTTATTGATTTTGCTATTTCAGAATGCAACAATACATCCAAAATTTACATTTTGTTTTAAAAAAAAAGGAATCTTGGTCATCTACATTTATCTTGAAGACAATTTTTTTATATGTTTATTTTTCCAAAATTAACACCACATAATCAAGTATTTTCTTGTTTACTTCAGTCAATTATTCTTCCATGCTTCACAAAGAAGGTTGATATTTCTTCATAATGATGTATTTTTTAAATTAACTAATCAATATCAATAACTTTTTTTTAACCTCACCAATTCGAATATAATACACCTCTACTTTAGTCAGTTATTTATTTGATGCTTCACAAACAAGCTTGTTATTTATTCATAATGATGTATGTTTTAAATTAACTAATTAGTATATCTAACTTTTTTTTATAAACCTCACTAATTCGAATAAAATTCATTTCCTCTTCCTAAAATTTGCTCTTTTTTTCCCCTTCCAAACCTAAAATAATACTATATTAAAGAAGAATAACATCACTCTTTTCTTGTCATTGAACTTTTATGAAATCCTTGGCAACATCCTTAGCAATTAACGGAAACTACATATGTGATTTTATGTTCAGTTAAGCATAATAACACCATGTTAAAATCTAGTATATGCAAATTTGACTAGCATAATCATTCCTTATGCTTGTTTTCAAGAGACTATTTGGTGTAAAAAGCTTATACCTACTTTATTCTCAAACTAAATGATTGTGTCTTGCCAGAAGGCTTCACATTTCTTTTCTTCTAATATGATCACTAATGTTCTATGGTAGCCCTTAGATATTAATGCTTTCAATTGAAAAATTGTATATTTAGCTTGAATTTTTCAAATGATGATCTTTATTTTTTATTAGAAATTTTGTAATGTAGATGATGGCATTCACCAGACTTTCAACAATGATGTACTATGAAAATATAATTCATCCAAACAAATTTAATCATGACAATGTAATGATCCTTAAATTGAAAAAAAAAGATGAGTAAATGATCATTATTGTAGTCTCATAACCTATATATATATATATATATATACATACATACATACATACATACATGCATGCATACTAGACTTGGCTATACTTGATTGGATCTCCAATTAAATTGGTCCAGTCTAGATTGGATAATGTGCGTCGTACATCAATGCTATGAGCTGTTGAACGTAGTCTATTATCTCTAAATATCTTGCACAATAAAAATAATGTAATTTGAAGATCTCTTGCCTATAGATTAAGTGATTTTGATTGCTTTATGCAAAGGCTAGAAGCTTCTAAATCATATAATTTTTAGTATATGAGCAACTTAGACATAATAGGACATCGAATAGTTTGGATCATCAATATGGAATTCCAAACTCTAATATAGATCTGTTTGGATTTGAATGGAGATCTATTTGAGTATAGCCAAATCTAGCACGCTCTCTCTATATGTTAGTTGAATTATCGAATATCTTATATTTGTTTTTGAATTGGTATTAGTATGTATGACATTATATATGAGTCAATGTTGTTATCCAGGCACCTAGCAAAACAAAAATCGATTGCAACCTAGTTCTAGTCCAGGCTCAACTCAACCCAAACCCAAACACAACTTTACAAAGATAGATAAGAAGAAAGAGGGATATAAAAATCGAAATCTATCTCCACTCTCCACCTAGTGCAAGAGAAAGAAATGGGGCCAATAGGGTCAGCGCAATCTTACTCCACCACAATCCACTCTTAGCATCCCCGGAAGTCCAACAGTTACAGAATCGAGAGACCCGAGTGATAGGGTGAGTCCGCCCAATCTCATTCTTGCAAACCCCAACCACTTCCTCTCTTCCATTTGTTTTTCCCCTCTGAGAAATGCTCTGTTAACGAGAACTTCTCCTCTGCTTTGTTTTTCGTAGAAAAGATTTTCCTTTTTGTTTCTTTTGATCCATTTTCCCATTTGGGTTCTAGTTTATGTTATTAAGAGAACATTTCTTTTGATTCTTTTCACACTGATGGATTTTGGCTTTCATTTCTTTTGTACTGATCATTAATGTGGATTAGTTATTATCAGGGTTGATGGCTTCTATTTTTTTTTCTATGTTGTGTCATCAATTGTTTTGGGAGGATGAGATCTTAATCAGATCACTTTCCTATTGATATTTCTCTTGCATTATGCTCTGTTTTCTTTATATTGTTTTTATTATTTTAGTAACATGTTAGTGTTATCATCATGTGTAATTAAATCTATATCCGCATCCAGTAGAGAATCTCTGCTTGATCATTTGAGATAAGACCACAATGGTATTTTATACTTGTACTCTATTAGTTTAGTTTGGACAATAAAATTGTTATATATTTGCAATTCTGGAAAATCTTATAATTAAACCTGATGATGACATATATGTTCTGTTGGCACCACCTTCTTTTGTATATATTTTTTATTAGCATCTATAAGAAATATTGAGCATAATTTTTATATAATTGTCTTCTCTCTCTGTATAGGTTAGGTTGAGTCATTTAATGATATATCATCTCGTTTCTTCCAAGGAAAATGTTTTGGCTCTACCCCTAATATTACCTAGCTAAAATTTAGAGAAAATCAAACACTATCAGAGAATAATTGTTGTTCTTCCTATGGGATCATTAGTCTCTTCTTACTAAGATTTGACTTGGTTGGTGCTTCATGTTTCTTTTCTTATGATATAATCACTAACCTTCTATAGTAGCCGTTAGATATTGATCCTTTCAATTGAAAAATTGTATAGGTAACTTGAAATTTTCAAATGATGATCTTTATTTTTAAGTAGAAATTTTGTAATGTAAATCATGACATTCAGAAGACTTTCAACAATGATGTAATACGAAAATATAATTTACCCAAATAAATTTAATCATGAAAATGTAATGATCCTTAAATTGAAAAAAAAGATGAGTAAACGATCTTTATTGTAGCCTATATATATATATATATATATATATATATATATATATATATATATATATATATATATATATATATATAGAGAGAGAGAGAGAGAGAGAGAGAGAGCTAGACTTAGCTATACTTGAGTGGATCTCCAATCAAATTGGTTAAGTCTAGATTAGATGATGAGAATCATATATCAATGCTATGAGCAATTGAATGTAATATACTATCTCTAAATAGCTTATACAGTAAATGTTGGTGCTGCTGGATCCAGCTGGAATGAAGGTGGACGAGGTCACCATCGGGGACCTGCAAAACAAAGTCCCGCTCGGAGTCGGTGGGGGGTGACTTCGGTAGGACCCTCCGACGATCAAGTCAGCTCTCGCCAACAGGAATGGAGTGCTCAGGGATGATTTCCGTAGAGCTTAGAGAAGAAGAGGAGAGCTTAGAGTTTAAAGCCTAGAGTTAGCGTATTTGGAGGATCCTTTTTATAAATGAAGCTTGATGGTGACAGCTGCAGCTGTCTGATGGTGGGCTGCTCGAGACTACATCGGATTTGATGCGGAGAGGATGGTATCGTCAGATCGAAAGCGACAGCCATACCGTCCGACAGTGGTGGGCTGCTCGAGGTCTGGCGGAGCCACCTATAGCATCACCTGTGGCAGACTGATGGTGACCGTTCGTCCAGCTTTAATAGCCATGGCTCTCAGAAAGCAGGCATAGATTGGTGGACTTTGGCATATATCGATTCCAAAGAAGTTCGGACTCCTAAAGAGGAAGCTCGGAGGGAGTTCGGCCCCCATAGGCATCTAGCTGGAGGTATGCGGCTAAGGCTCGATCGTTGGAGAGTCTGAAAGAAGTCCGACTCCTGAAGAAGTCAGGCCGAAGGGGATGTCTGGAGGGAGTTCGGTTCTTGCAGGTGTCTGGCTGGAAGGGTGCGAAGAGAGTTCAGCTCTCATGGGAGTTCGACTGAAGCTCGCCGCTGAGGGGTTCGGCTAAAGCCCGACCACTAGGAGTCCAAGGAGCTCGACCGCTGGAGAGTTCGGCTAAGGCCCAGCTACAAAGCAGTTCGGCTAAAGCCTGGCTGCTGGAAGTCCGTAGGAGCTCGACCGCTGGAGAGTTCGGCTAAGGCTCGGTCGCAGAGCAGTTTGGCTAAAGTCCGACTGCTGAAAGTCCGCAGGAGCTCGATCGCTGGAGAGTTCGGTTAAGGCCTGACCGCAAAGCAATTCGGCTAAAGCCCGACCGCTAGGAGTCCAAGGAGCTCGGCCGCTAAGCAGTTCGACCGACTGAACGGGTTTGAAGGAGCTCGATCGCTGAGGAGTTCGGTCGACTGAAGGGGTACGGCTAAGATCCATCCGCTGAAGCTCTTCCACGACTACTGATTGCATTAGACTGAGCATCGAATTGGACTTCGGCAGGAGTGAAATTTATCCCCAATAATAGTCCCCCCACTTTCGAGTTCAAAACTCGAAGGAAGAGAGTGCAGAAAAGGTGACTGTCGAAGTTCTCTTCTGAGCTCCGTGCTGGTTCAGATTGAAGCTCGGGAGAGATCTTATCTCCAGCTAAAGTTGGTGTTGAAGTTGAAGCCCGAGGGAGATCTTATCTCCAGCCGAGGTTGAAGTAGGTCTCATCTCATGTGGTTGAGGTCGGAGGTTGAGCTCCTCCGGGGGGCGATACTGTCTTCAGCAGCCGAGGCTGACTCGGAGGAGATCTCCTCTCCTGCAGCCGTGGATAATACAGACGCTTGGAAGAGATCTGATCTCTGGCCGAGGTTGATGCGATCGCTCGGAAGAGATCTTCTCTAGTCGAGGTTGTCTCCGATCTTCTATCTGGCCGAGGTTGATGGCCGAGTTTGCCTCTGGGGAGATCTTATCTCCTGCTGCCGAAGTTGGCCCAGTCCTTTGGGGGAGATCTTATCTCCTATAGCTGAGGTTGCCTCGAGAGATATCTCATCTCCTGCAGTCGAGGTTGATGTGGACCCTCGGGGGAGATCTTATTTTTCTGTAGTCGAGGTTGCCTCGGGGGAGATCTTATCTTCTATACAGCCGAGGTTGATGCATGCGCTCGGGGAGATCTTATCTCCTACAGTCGAGTTTGCCTCGGAGGAGATCTTATTTCCTGCAGCCGAGGTTGCCTCAGGGAAGATCTTATCTCCTGCAGCCGAGGTTGATGCAGACCCTCGGGGGAGATCTTATCTCTTGCAGTCGAAGTTGCCTTGGGGGAGATCTTATCTCCTGCAGTCGAGGTTGATGCGGGTGCTCGGGGGAGATCTTATCTCCTATAGCCGAGTTTGCCTTGGAGGAGATCTTATCTCCTACTGCCGAAGTCGGCCCAGACCCTCGGGATAGATCTTATCTCCTGCAGCTGAGGTTGCCTTGATCGCTCGAAAGAGATCTTATCTCCTGCAGTCGAGGTTGATGCAGGGCCCTCGGGAGAGATCTTATCTCCTGCAGCTGAGGTTACCTCAGAGGGAGATCTTATCTCCTATAGCCGAGGTTGATGCGGGCGCTCGGAGGAGATCATATCTCCTGCAGCCGAGTTTGTCTCGAGGGAGATCTTATCTCCTGCTGCCGAAGTTGGCCCAGACTCTTGGATGAGATCTTATCTCCTGTAGACGAGGTTGCCTCGGGGAGAGATCTTATCTCCTGTAGTCGAGGTTGACGTGGACCCTTGGAGGAGATCTTATCTCCCGCAGCCGAGGTTGCCTCGGAGGAGATCTTATCTCCTGCTGTCGAGATTGATGCGGACGCTCGAAGGAGATCTTTCTCCTACAGTCGAGTTTGCCTCAGAAGAGATCTTATCTCCTGCTATCAAAGTTGGCCCGGACCCTCGGGGGAGATCTTATCTCTTGCAGTCGAGATGTCTCGGGGGAGATCTTATCTTCTGCAGTCGAGGTTGACGCGGGACCTCGGGGGAGATCTTATCTCCTGCAGTCGAGGTTGCCTCGGGGGAGATCTTATCTCCTACAGCCGAGATTGACGAGGACCCTCGGGGGAGATCTTATCTCCTGCAGTCGAGATTACCTCGGGGGAGATCTTATCTTCTGCAGTCGAGGTTGATGCGGGTGCTCGGGGGAGATCTTATCTCCTGCAGTTGAGGTTGCCTCGGGGGAGATCTTATCTCCTACAGCCGAGGTTGATGCGGATTCCTCGGGGAGATCTTATCTCCTGCAGCCAAGGTTGCCTCGAGAGAGATCTTATCTCCTGCAGTCGAGGTTGACGCGGACCCTCGGGGGAGATCTTATCTCCTGCAGCCGAGGTTGCCTTGAGGGAGATCTTATCTCCTGCAGTCGAGGTTGATGCGGGCGCTTGGAGGAGATCTTATCTCTTACAGCTGAGTTTGCCTCAAGGGAGATCTTATCTTCTGCTGCCGAGGTTGCCTTGGAGGAGATCTTATCTCCTACAACCGAGGTTGACGCGGACCCTCGGAGGAGATCTTATCTCCCACAGCTGAGGTTGCCTCGGGAGAGATCTTATCTCCTGCAGCCGAGTTTACCTCGGAAGAGATCTTATCTCCTGCAGCCGAGGTTGAAGGTCTTTGGCCTGCCCGTGTTAGGATGAGGTTCTCCTCTTGTTCCTAACACGGTGACTATTAACTGCTTTTTTCCTATCATCACATAGTTTTTGCGTTCAGAAATAATATTATTGAAAGGAAAGAATTTTATTGAAAGAAAGTTACTGATAATGCATTTTCGAATTCTTTGTGTTTCAGGGTTGTGGTAGCGTTGTTTCTCTGCATTTCTTCAGGCGGATGATCTTTTCTATCTCATGCTGGCCTCCTCAATTTGGAGCATGCTTTTCTTGGCTTTGATGCTGGGAGGTGATGAATCGTCGATGTACCAAGCTCCTCCCCGGGTAATGTTGATGATGCCGTGAGGTGATCGATCTTGTCATTTTTGGTTACGGCATCACCCTTGGCTGATCTTCTTCTGCTTCAGACTGGCGTCGAAGGAATTTACCCAGCCGCCCCTTTCTGACGAGCTCCTCAATTTCGTCTTGGAGCTGAATGTATTCCTTAGTGTCGTGACCGTGGTCGCGATGGTAGGGACATTACTTGCTTCGATTGCGCATGTTTGGGGGAGGCCGTGGTCCTTCTGGTCTTAGCAGCTGCTTCTTAACTTTCATGAGAATTCGAATTCAAGGAGCGTTGAGGGGGGCGTAGTCGCGAAACTTTTTGGGAGGACTTCTTCGCGCCCTTCCGTCAGGGCTTTCTTGGTGGTGAGCTCAAGGAGTTCGAGCCTTGCTTATGCTGGGGAGGTCATGAGCGCGGCTGAACTTCCTGTGAAACCTCTTATGGGAGAACTTCATGCTTCTTTGTCGGGACTTCTTTGACAACGAGCTCGAGGGGGAGCTCGGCCTTGCTTGCCCGAACTTCATTCCACCTTTCGTGAATTCTTTGCAGGGGCTTCCTTGGAGACATACTCGAGGGGGAGTTCGGCTTCGCTTGCGCTGGGGCGGTCGTGAGTGTGGTCGAACTTTATCTCACCTCCTGATGAGACCTTCTATGGAGCTTCCTTGATGGCGAGCTTGAGGGGGAATTCGGCCTCGCTTGTGCAGGGGAGGTCGCGAGTGCGGCCGAACTTCATTACACCTCCTATGAAATCTTCGTAGGGGGTTTCCTTGATGACATACTCAAGGAGAAGTTCGACCTTACTTGCGCCGAACTTCACTCCATTCTCCTGTGAAGCTTTCGTCGGAAGAACTTCATGCTTCTTTTTTTGGACTTCCTTGATGGCGAGCTCGAGGGGGGGGGTTCGGGGGGGGTTCGGCCTCGCTTGCGCGGCCGAACTTCATTCCGCCTTCTTGTGAGACCTTCTGCTGGAGAACTTCTGCTCTCCATTTCTTCTTTCTTCGGACGATTGGTATGCTCAAATGCTCTTCCTTAAGGTCGGTTTCTTACATCCTCATGGCGGATTTGCTGGCAAAGTCTCCGCCAGAGGTTGTCGCACAGCCTGCATCATCTCGATGGGGCCACGAATCCGATCAGCAGGTTGAACTGCTCCACATCTACGGTGGCTTCGTATGGAACTTGGGCTGCTGGAACTGAAATGGGAGCAGATGGACCTGACGCGCAGACCGCCAATCATCGAGTCGAAGCTCTCCTGGAAGGCATTTTCTCTTCGAAAAAGAACTCTAGTGAGGAAGAAGAGAGATCTCCGAAGAGGGAAGAGAGAAATCATCACCGAGCACTCCTTTAAGAATAAGGAAACCTCGATGGTTCGTGCCCTCCTTCTAGCGCCAATTTGTTGGTGCAGAAACTTATCGTCGTCGGATCCAGCTGGAATGGAGGTGGACGAGGTCGCCGTCGGAGATCTGCAAAATAAAATTTCGCTTGGAGTCGGTGGGGGGTGGCTTTGGTAGGACCCTTCGACCATCAAGTCAACTCTCGCTAACAGGAATGAAGTGCTCAGGGATGATTTCTGCAGAGCTTAGAGAAGAAGAGGAGAGCTTAGAGTTTTAAGCCTAGAGTTAGCGTATTTGGAGGGTCCTTTTTATAGGTGGAGCTTGATGGCCGCTCGAGACTGCACCAAACTTGATGCGGAGAGGATGGTATCGTCAGGTCGAAAGCGATAGCCATACCGTCCGACAGTGGTGGGCTGCTCGAGGTCTGGCGGATCCACTTGTAACGTCGCTTATGGCAGACTGATGGTGACCGTTCGTCCAGCTTTAATAGCCATGGCTCTCAGAAAGCAGGCATAGATTGGTGGACTTTGGTATATATCGATTTCAAAGAAGTTCGGACTCCTGAAGAGAAAGCTCGGAGGGAGTTCGGCCCCCGTAGGCATCTAGTTGGAGGTATGCGGCTAAGGCTTGATCGTTGGAGAGTCTGGGAGGAGTCCAGCTCTTAAAGAAGTCAGGCCGAAGGGGATGTCTAGAGAGAGTTCGGCTCTTGCAGGCATCTGACTGGAAGGGTGCGGAGAGAGTTTGGCTCTCGCAGGAGTCCGACTGAAGCTCGCCGCTGAGGGGTTCGGCTAAAGCCCGACCGCTGGGAGTCCAAGGAGCTCGGTCGCTGGAGAGTTCGGCTAAGGTCCGACCGTAGAGCAGTTCGGCTAAAGCCCGATTGCTGGGAGTCCACAGGAGCTCGACCGTTGGAGAGTTCGGCTAAGGCCCGACCACAGAGCAGTTTGGCTAAGACTCGGCCGCAGAGCAGTTCGGCTAAAGCCCGATTGCTGGGAGTCTGCAGGATCCCAGCCGTCGGAGAGTTCGGCTAAGGCCCGGCCGTAGAGCAGTTCGGCTAAAGCCCGACTGTTGGGAGTCTGCAGGAGCTCGACCGCTGGAGAGTTCGGCTAAGGCCCGGCCGCAGAGCAGTCCGGCTAAAGCCCGACTGCTGGGAGTCCATGGAGCTCGGCCGTTAAGCAGTTTGATCGATTGAACGGGTTTGAAGGAGCTCGATGTTGAGGAGTTCGAGGAGCTCGGCCGCTAAGCAGTTCGGTCGGCTGAACGGGTTCGAAGGAGCTCGATCGCTGAGGAGTTCGGTCGGCTGAAGGGGTGTGGCTAAGATCCGTCCGCTGAAGCTCTTCCGCGGCTACTAGTTGCATTAGGCTGAGCATCGAACTGGACTTCAGCAGGAGCGGGGTTTATCCCTAACAGTAAAGATTATATGATTTGGAAATCTCTTACCTATAAATTAAGTGACTTTGATTGCTTTATGCAAAGGATAGGAGCCTCCAAATCATATAATTTTTTATATATGAGCAGCTTAGATATAGTAGGATATCTAACGATTTGGATCATCGATGTGAAATTCCTATACTCTAATATAGAGGTAATTGGATTTAAATGAAGATCCAAGCCAAATCTAGCACACCCACTCTCTCTATGTTAGCTGAATTATTAAATATTTTATATTTATTTTTGAATTGGCATTAGCATGTATGATATTATTTATGAGTCAATGTTGTTACATCTAGGGTTGGAAGTGGGGGTCGGGCCGGGTTTTACCCCTACCTGAGCTCGGCCCGAATTTTTTTTTGGGCTTTGGACCGAGCTTAGGCCCAAATTTTTTTAAAAAATTCAGGCCCGAGCCTGGCCCGAATTTGATTGGGCCAGGCCTTCTTGCCAATGGGGGGAGGGGGTGAGGGCGTGGTGCTAGGGTAAAACAGGCTATGGGGGGTGGCTGGCGACTGCGGGGGTGCAGTGCGAAGATAGAGGGTGCCGGGAGAGCCACGGGGGGGGGGGGGCGCTGGGGTGCGGGGTGGTGTGTGATGGGTTACGGTGGCGGCTGCGGTGCGAAAGGTAGAGGATGCCCGGGGGGGGGTTGGGGGTGCGACGGGTTAACGAGCAGTGGCCGTGGGGGGTGGTGGCGAAGGCGGGAGCCATGGAGGAGTGCGGAGGGTTGCAGGGGAGCTCCCGGGGGGGGGGGGGTGCTAGGATGCGACGGGCTATGGGTATGGTGGCGACCGTAGGGGTGCGGTGCGAAGGTGGAGGGTGTCGGGAGAGCGGGGAGGGGGCGGAGGGTGGGCGTGGCGGTGTTGCGGGGGGCGAAGGGGGGTGGCCGTGGGGCGCTGGGTGCGACGGGGGCGGCAGCCGTGGGAGTGCGGGTCGAAGGTGGGAGCCATGGAGGAGTGTGGAGGGGTGCTGGGGGGGCCCGCGGGTACGATGGGGATGAGCGAGCGGCGACGTGGATGTGAAGGCGGAGGGTGCCGCGCGACGTGCTATAGGGGAGGTCGTTTTACGAGGGAGGGAGGGTGGAGGGGGGTTTTGCAGGGGATCGGGGGAGGATGGAGGGGGCTTCGCGAAGGGGGGCTGTTTGTAATCGGTTGGATTGTAAAAGCCTGAGCTCGGGTCGGGCTTAGGCCAAGCCAAAGATAGACTTGAGCTCGGCTCAAAAATAAAATAGGCTCTATTTTTTTGTCCGAGCCTGGTCTAAATGATTTCGATCCGAGTCTGAAGCCGACCCGGCTTGATGGGCCTCGGGCCGGCCCAAGCCCACTTCCAGCCCTTGTTACATCCTAGCATCTAGCTAAACAAAAGCCGACTACAACCTAGTTCTAGTCCAGGCTTAACTCAACCCAAACCCAAATATAGCTTTATATAAACGGAGAAGAAGAAAGAAGGATATAAATATCAAAATTTCTCTTTCCGACCTAGGCTAAGGGCAAGAAAAGGTGCCAATGGGAGTAGGTTTGATAATTTTATTCGATCCGTCGGGTATCTGATTTCATCTGACTCAAATGAGATGAATTTTATCTAATTCAATTAAAATTAAAAATAAATATAAATTTTAAAAAAAATTTAAAATAGATTCGAAATGGATGCAGATGATAATATGCTTGATCTCGAATCCTCCGATCCAATTAAATTCCTATACAAAGCCCAACGGTCTTAAAACCTTCCCTATTCGGCCCTCCTACCCGATTGAGACTCGGGAGAATGGAAAAGCCCTGGCCGTCGTCTAGAAGGATGGAAAACACAAAATCCTAGCCATTGTCTAAGCTTTCCTCTTCCGCCGCTTCAAGCCTCCCATCCAATTGAAACTCCTATGGACGGAAAAAACAGAGGAAAAACCAGGGGGAACAGAGGAAGGAAAAATCAACGAAAACAAAGGAAGGACGGAAAAAATAAAAAGGTAAGACCTTTCGTATAGAGCTTGATCATTTTTTTTTCCCGTTTTCGTTTTTTTTTTCTTCATTTCATTCCCTTTCTCGGAGATCTGTGGAGAAGAGAGCACCTGAGGGAGATCGGAGGCCCAGAGGATTTTCTTAGGTTTCGATCGTGGAGGGTTTTCTGCGAGTTGTGGCGGTGTGAGTTGGTCCTTGAGGTTTTGAGAGCTTAATCTTCGTAGAATCATGATATTTTGTAGGGTCTGAAAAGTTTTGGTCGAAAGGATTCTTCTTTGGCTAGAAAATTTTCAATTTATGGCGTTCTGTTCTCCTGATAATATGAATATGATATTAAGGTTGAGCGAGTTGAGGGCGTGAGAGATAATAGATGGTGTGATACCGACCCAATCCGATTCGATTCAACCCAATCCAAGTTACGACGGGTATATCCGATTCATAATGGGAACTCCTCTCCTCCGCTTTGTTTTTCGCAGAAAAAATCTTCTTTTTTGTTTCTTTTGTTCCGTTTGTCCCATTTGGGTTCCAATTTATGTTATTCAGGGAACATTTCTTTTGATTCTTTTCACACTGATGGATTTTCGCAATCATTTCTTTTGTACTGATTAATGTGGATTAATTATTACCATGGTTGATGGCTTTTGTTCTTTTTGCTGTGTTGTGTCGTCCATTGTTCTAGGAGAATGAGACCTTAACTCGATCAGTTTCCTACTGGTTTTTCTCTTGTATTATGCTCTATTTTCTTTGCGTGTGTTTTTTTAAAATTATTTTAGTAACATGCTAGTGTTACCACCATTACTATAGTAGTATCATCATGCATAATTAAACTCATATCTGCATCGAGTAGAGAATCTCTGCTTGATCATTTGAGATAAGACCACAATGGTATTGTATACTTGTATTCTTTTAGTTTAGATTGGACAATAAAATTGTTATATATTTGCAATTCCAGAAAATCTTATAATTAAACCTGATGAAGAATTATATGTTCTGTTGGCACCACCTTCTTTTGTATATGTTTTCTATAAGCATCTATAAGAAATATTGAGCACAATTTTAATATAATTGTCTGCTCTCGCTGTATAGGTTAAGTTGAGTCATTTAATGATATATCATCTTGTTTCTGCCAAGGAAAAAGTTCTGGTTCTGCCCCTGCTATCACCTAGTTAAAATTCAAAGAAAATCAAACACTATTGGAGAATAATTGTTGTTCTTCCTATGGGATCATTAGTCTCTTCTTACTAAGATGCGACTTGGTTGGTTTGAATTAGATGTTGTGTTTACGATTGTTCGGAGCTATAGCCGTAGATCCGATCTCTTGCGTAGAATTTGGGTGTTAATCCAGAAACATAACGAAGAACAAAATGGATGGCGGCACCTAGGGCTTGGCGTTGGAACCAAAGAGAAGAGAGTTTAGGGAGAAAAGCTCTGTATTGATTTCACTTATGTAAAAGTTACAATACGTGGGTTTATATACCTTAGGATTTCTGTTACACCATATGAACTCTAATAAATCCAAATTCTAGTTGAAAAACTTTCTTAGGCTAATCCAATACATGAAAGCACTCATCCAAACCCATGTACACCCATGGTTTTTACATGCTCTCATCCTCTGGATCTAAATCCGATCCATACATGAATTAGCCTCCTTAAGACCTCTCAAACCAGGCCTTAAGATTCCTAGGATAAAGCCCTATCCTGGATCCAAATAGAAAACCATGCATTTCTGCTCGCAAAAACTGAGACGTCTCTAACTGAGACCGAGACGTCTCGCCTACAACCGAGATGACTCGTTTAAGAACCGAGTCCTCTTTCTTTGCGTGCCCTGCCGAACACCACTCTCTGTTTGAATGAACTCTGAGATCGAGACATCTCTAATTGTGTGTCAGCCCGTCTTAGCTGAAACTCCTTCCTGGCTCTGATTCTTTGCTCCACCTTGTGTCTCCAAGTCTCCGGAGCACCTACCAAGCCCTTCAAAGTTCAAACACTTGAACCTTGAGCCCATGGAGGGTTGGACACCGTCTCCATCCTAGGACAACTCTTGCCCTAGTCCTAGGACCATACCCGTCCTAGTATCCCCAGAGCCTACACCCTAGCTCCATCCGTGGCCTCCCAAGGCTTGGGAGCACCACACCATCTATATTAGAGTCAACCAAGCCTAACTCAACTAACAAACTACCTAATGCTAAAGATGATTTAATCCTTACAAGCAAAATTCAGACCCGATGTAAGTCCAAAAATTTGAGCAATTGGTTGGTTCTAGCGGGATTTTAGTAGGGTTACAAAGGGAGTTCTTCTCTACAGAATATATTTAGGTTTAAATTGGTCAAACTATAAGTTTAGAACTATTCGCTTGATACAGGTTGGGTCATTGATTGAATTATAAGTTTAGAACTATTCGCATATATGACATGATTTGTATCAATTAGAATACAGGCTAGATAGGCCCCCTATCATAAAGATATATCTTATTTGAGATTGGCCATGTTGCCAAGGGGCTGTTTGTGAGAGTTTTGTTAAATCTTTTACAAAAGTTGACTTCTATAAAAATGGATTTTATGAATGGTAATCGTAGAATTTATTTTTTGTTGTTATACTATTTAGGAATGCATTTTATGGCGCCAAATACAATTGCTTTAGCTTCTTTTTTTTTTTTTGGTTAGTCACTCTATTTTCATGTGTTTCATTCCTGACAGAAATGGACAATCCTCAGAACACTTTTAGTTGATGGGTTCTTTTGCCTGTAATGACCAAATGCTCCTTTTTAGAAAATTTGGCTATCGTTCTTCTGCATGTCCCACCTTTGGCTTACTTCAGTTACTTGTCGTTTGGCATTACAAGGTGGCTAATGTTGCAAGATATGGGACCTTGACTCATCTGAACCATAGGTTTGCTAGGAAGTTCATGGGATTTTTTAGTACAAAGGAGATGCTTATGGCTTTAAAATATGAAACCTGCCCTTTCCGAATCCACTTCTCAACAATGGCTGAAAGTATATTGGTTCAGGCCCGTGACCCATCTCGAGTAGCTTTGGAGCTGGAAACTGCAGTTGAGGAACAGAGATTTGGGGATGCATGGAAGGCATATGAGAAGCACATAAATATGGATGGCTTTCCAAGGAAGTCAGTTTTAAGCAAGCTCATAATTGGTTTGGCTGAGAGTTGCGACTGCCATTGGCTTGACAAAGCCTATACCATAGTGGATCTGGTTTTTAGAGAGAAGAAGCATGATCTCTTGGAGAAAGAACCTCTTATTTACCTTTCTTTTATCCTTGCAAGGTGTGAGATGCCTGTTTATGCATCAAACACTGTGAGAAAATTGATCCAGATGGAAGCATTCCCTCCCATAGCAGCATTGTCTGGAGTCATAGGGCATATGTCTGGGACAGCGACTGGTGCATTCCTTGCTTCTGAGTTAATTATGGAGATTGGTTACCTTTTTAAGGATAATAGAGTTGATCCTCGAAGGAAGAGTAACAGGCCATTGCTCTCAATGAAGCCTACATCCTTTGTTTTTAACATAGCTTTGACTGGCTGCCTTTTATTTGGGACCACAAGAAAAGCTGAGCAGCTTCTTGAGCTAATGCCTCGGGTAGGGGTGAAGCCTGATGCCAACTTATTGATTGTAATGGCTTGTATATATGAAAAGAATGGGCATAGAGATGAGATAAAGAAACTGAAACGGCATGTCGATGAGGCCTGTGGCCTTGGTGATTTTGAGTTTCAGCAATTCTACAACTGCTTGCTCTCATGCCATTTGAAATTTGGGGACTTGGGTTCGGCGGTTGATATGGTGTTGGACATGCTTAGAAAGGCTAAGGAAGCAAAGCGGTCTCTGGGTGCAGCTAAGTTGGTGCTGAAAGCAGTGGAAACTGGGAAGACCTTTCTTCCTTATCAGAGTTCTGGACACAACAAATTGGATAATATGGATAGCTCTTGTTTGATCAAAGCCTGTGCACCATCCTATGTTGACTTCTCCAAAGACAGGAATTTTCTAAGGCTTGAAGCTGAGGCAATGGGATCACTTAAACTGCTATCAGGTAAATTGCAGTCCCAGGTTGAATTGGTTATGTCTGAACATGGCATTCTCCATCCAACTGAGAAAATGTATGCCAAGCTTGTTAAAGCTTTCTTGGATGCAGACAAGATTAATGAATTGGCGGCATTTTTAATCAAAGCAAGTAAGGAAGACTTCCCTGTCTCCGTTGAGAACTCTACAGTGGTTCAGGTAATAAATGCATGCATTGCTCTTGGTTTATTAGACCAAGCACATGATCTATTAGATGAGATGAGATTTTCTGGGATTAGAGTCGGTTCATCTGTTTATTCTTCTCTTTTAAAAGCCTACTGCAAGGACCACCGGCATGGAGAGATAATGTCACTTTTCCGAGATGCTCAAAAGGCTGGCATCCAGCTTGATTCAAGCTGTTATGAGGCGTTGATCCAATCCAGGGTGCATCACAATGACTCACGTGAGGCTCTTCATCTATTTAAAGAGATGAAAGGGTCTAACATATCAAGATCCAGTCATCATGCATTTGATATGTTGGTGGAAGGTTCTGTCAGGAGTGGTGAAGCAGGTTTGATGGATAAGCTTTTGGAGGAGATTAAGAACAATAAGAGGGTGGATTGTGCGGTTCATGATTGGAACAATGTGATACATTTCTTCTGCAAGAGAAGGATGATGCATGATGCTCAGAAGGCTCTGAACAAGATGAGGGCTCTGGGGCACACACCAAATGCCGAGACATTTCATTCTCTGCTCACAGCATATGCTGCTATTGGGGGGAAATATGTGGAAGTTACGGATATGTGGGGTGAAATGAAAGCGCTTTCCAATTCAAGTTCAATGAAGTTTGATCAGGAGCTCTTGGATTCCGTATTGTATTGCTTTGTTAGAGGTGGGTTTTTTCTTCGGGCCATGGAGGTGATAGAGATGATGGAAAATGGAAGAATGTTCATTGACAAATATAAATATAGGTCACTTTGGTTAAAGTATCACAGGACACTGTACAAAGGTAAGGCTCCCAAAATCCAGACAGAAGCTCAGTTGAAAAGGAGAGAAGCGGCATTGGCTTTTAAGAGATGGATTGGCTTGACATAAACACGGTAAGAGGCCCTAGTTTGCTGCTTAGTCCACCATTTGCCTCATCAGCCAATGGCATTGAAAATTTCTTTAGAAGCGGCAAATTGAATGGTGAAACTATGGTAAATACCAATATTTGATCAGTCTCTTAAATATCAATCCAACATCATGTTTGCTGATTGGTTGGCATAAAATGAACGGCTCCTAACATAAAACTATATGAGAAGATCGGATATGGTCAGCTGACTCATTTTATCATCATGCATGAGCATGTCTTAGTTCTTCTTTTTTCTTTTTTTTTTTCTTTGAAAAATTATACTTAGCATCATTTTTATTTTGGATTGAGTTTTTAAATTGTGTAATTATTTGTGTCATTAAACCAAGCATTCTTTTGACTTGCATCAGCTGAAGCATTCTACAAAGAGGGCATGGCTTGTATCTTGAATTTTCTGCTGAATCACTCTCTCGGTGTTATTTGAATGGCAGCAAGGAGGGTAATCTTTATCGTACTAAAATTTGTCTGATAACCTAACTTGTTTAAACGAATGCACCAATGACTTCCATTCATGATGTAGAAGTTCTATTGGTTGATTTGTTATGCCGAAGAAATGGGTTGAATGGAAGAATTTGAGCCCAAGCATGCTACTTTCCATACAAAATAAGAAATATAAAGAACAAATGTATTAATGTACTATTGTTATATACAAATACCAACTATTATCATGTTCAAATTATTTAGTTGTATGGATTGAAATGTGTATTGCTTTTTAGTGTTGAATGGACTTTAATTTTTAGCGTTATCTGGTTGTGGTATACAGGATTCCATTAAGTGCACTAGGTGTTTGAAAGAGTCAACTAATTTGGTAGGTAGAGGCTCCACCTAAGGTCACATTCAGGCTTGGGTCGGGCTGGAAGTGGGCGGTCCAGGCCTGAGCTCGGCCTGAACCCAATTGGCCCAGCTCAATCAGGTTCTTGTTATACCAGCTCTCTTCTATCACTTAAAAAATTATTAAAAAAAACTATGAGGCCCTGACCCTAACCCATTTGGATGCTTCCCTCCTTGAGGCTTGCCATCTTCTGATTCCTCAGCCCCTGCTTCCTCTCCGATGGATGACTTCGCTCAGGCCTACTTGGTCTCCAATGGTGACGACAATGACTGCGGTCGGTGGTGAAAAAGCCTATGGGTGAATTCGGGAAATGGGATCTAGCAGTGAGGATATTGGGAAATGGATCCTGAGCTCCGATGAGGCCGAATTCGGCGCCCCATGTTCGTCTCTCTATGGCTTACGCGGCGTCCCTTCTCACTCGGTAGAGTAACTGGAGGATAGCAAGGCTGGGCAGTTGTAGGGCAACGAAGTTGGAGAACTCGTCACTTATATGTTGCAGCAAACCATTGGTGAGGCTTGGGCCCTCTTTCGATGGATGGGGTAATCTCAATCTTTTGGCTGATAATAAGGAGAGGATGAACAATGTCATTGCCTGTTTCCATCGAAGAAGATCGGAGAATGATGCGGCGGCAGCAGCGACTCTTGTCATCTTAGGCCTTTGAGCCCTTTCTCTTAGTGATTTTGTAAGTGGAGTGGAGCGGAGGAGATGAGCAAGTAAAGCGGTTGTACAAGGGCTTCATTATGATTCATGTTGGTCAAATTCAGACTAATCTAGACTCCCAGCCATATGAGACACCCATTTTGAAATTTAATGGGACCAGGTCCGGGCCTCAATCGGACTTACATTCGGGTTGTGAATGAGATCGGGCTGGCCTAATGGTGTACCCGAGGTCAGCCTGAAAATCAAATGGACTCTATATCTTAGTTCAAACCTAGTCCAAAGTTTTTTGAACCGAGCCCGAAGCTTGACCTGGTTCGCCCTGAGCACAGTTCCAGCCCTAGGTGTGGGTTATCTGAAAGTTATTTAATGCCTAACTGAAGATTTATAACTGGTTAAGATGCCTTGGGGTTATTGCCATTTTGCTCATAATGATCTGACCTTCTATACTGGTTTATTATTAGATACCCAAGTGCGATGTATGGTTCTAAAGTTGCTAGTTGATTAACATCTTGATAGTTAGGCAAATTGATAATTAGTTTTTTTAGGATGTTTAGTGGTGGTGAACTAATAATTTTGATTAAATTGGAAATAAAACACATGTGATATTAAATAGATTGAAGGGTTATGTATCCGAGACTAATCTGATTTTGTTCATATTGGCATCGAAGTTGTTAAGCAAGGAGGGTTGTAAATTATTTGGAAAATGTTTCACTCTTTTCTCTTGCACTATCTCTCTATCCCTGTTGATATAATGAAATGTATCACCCTGATATCGGGTATTAGCACCTGATAGTTATTAATCTTGTTTATAATGCATTATGAAGATCGCAAAAAATCATGGATGAAGCTTAGAGATTTGTTTGATCATGTCAGGCTAAATCATTCCTTGGATCCAATATATTTTCATGCTTTTGTATTTGGAAAAGGTTTCACTTTTTGTCATGCTTCCAAAAGAAGGTAAGATAATATTGGTAGCCAGCCATGTAATAGGAAGGATGAGTTCCTTGACCAATTTGCTCTTACATTGCTCAAACAAGTAACTTGAGAGAGAGAGAGGAGAAAAAAGAATAGATGCAGAGAGCTTGGTGGGTGCTGCTTCATGGGGGAGTTGAGGGGAATTTATGGCCCATAGAGGCTAGGATTTCTGAGCCCCGATGAGAGGCTCATGACCTTCGGCCTGGCTAGTTAATGGACGAGGCCGGTCCTCACTCCAACGTACCTTAATGATTTATAAATTTGATCATGTAATACTATCCTAATAATAAGAGCCTCCAAAAAAAGGTTTAAGGCCAAAGAAAAGTGACTCGCTTCGGGGAAGGAGGGTTTCCAACAAATTTGTCGCCTTAGCTTCTTCTCAACACATCCATCTACCTTCCATGCTTTCCATTCATGTATCGGAAAGTCCCTTGTTTGAAAGCTTTCTATCCTATTCCTCCTCCAATGTTTTGTCTACGAAGTTAATAGTGCTATTGACTACTCATCTTTACCGGATGCCAACCCCTCATTACTGTTCTATTTGCTCCTCTTCAACCAACCTATCGCTCTCTACCCCTCCTCTCTCTCTCTCTCTCTCCACAACCGACTTCTAGTTTTTTGTCTCTCCATCTCTGAAAAACTCTCTCGACAAGTATGCGATATCAATACATTATAATAAAATTAATTTAAATAATTAAAAAAAAATTAATTAATCAATCTAATGAATAACCAAATTTAAAGTCTTACATCAAATATTTTTTTATTAAAAATTTTTAAATAATAATAGTAGATCTAAGTCCAATGATGTTGATAATGCTAGATGTTACTTTTATCTCACTTCTAAGTAACACCTACATTTGTAATTAAGTATTTGCATCTGAAAATAAAGAAGAGGTAATAAGCTTGATAACTTAGTAGGCAATGAATATTTCAACTAGATATTTCAGATATTATTATAAAATATAATATTCAAAAATAAATGCTATGACTAAATATAAGAATATATTCTATGCTAATTATGCAAATCAAATTCTTCAAATAATAAATTTGATCCAAAACAAATTAAACATAACTGATCAGCCTTTAACTATGATCATACTTATATATTGTGGCAGGACCAGAACAAAAATAATGAGTTCAATGAAAATCAGAATGCCAATATATAACCTCTATTGATAGGATCTATTGAACCAATGCATAATCCCATTGGTAGAGTCAACTGAATATCAATGTATAACCCCCATTGACAAGGTTCACTGAATACCAATGCATAACCCCTGGTAGGATCCACTGAATACCAATATATGATAGGATATAAAGAAGAAGAGGAGATTGAATATCTTGGTATATTGATAGATATCATAGAACTAAAGTATGGGTTCAATAATTTGGTATTTTTGTTTTAGTGTGAATGGTGGGATATTAGCAATAAGAAGATCGATATTCATATCGATTCATATATTATCAGTGTAAATTTTACACGAACATGGTACCAGAATGAGCTGTATATATTAGCAACTTAAGCAAAATAAGTAATATATTTAAAGGATTCGAAGTATCGAGGTGATTGGCATGTCGTATAAAGAATAATATCTAGAGGCATATATGACATACCAACCTAATTAGAGATGGACGAAAATTTAGATCTACATGAAGAGGAAGCTTTTTAAGAGAAAGAACAAACATTGATTGAGCTCTTTGTCGATGAAGAACTTGTGACAACTCCTTTGGATAGGATTGATCTTCCATCTAATGATGTTGAAGCTGATTTTATATTTAATCTTAATGATTCGAAGGGCGACGATCAGTTCATAAATGATGATGAGATAGAAGATGATATATTATCGATTATTATGATTTGAAGGAAGACCTACAAATCGAGGAGGATATAGATATTGATGAGTAGATCTATATTCTTTGTTGAATCTTTTTTTACGATAATGGTATGCAATACAGTTCTATTCATTAACATTTGTATGATTTTTACTATTATTGTTCATTATTATATTCATTTATATGTCAAGTTAGTTATATGCATGGTTTAAGCATTGCAGATATGGCGCCGGGAGGAAGATGACCATATTCGAGTTCCCAGCCTACCCCTGAGGATGAGCCTTCCCCCATTATCACTACTACACCATCGAAGCTGCCAAAGGGTGCTGCAAAGGCAGGTCTAAGTGGTATTTTAGTTTTTTTTTATATAATAAAATTTGATTTTAATTATATCTATTAGGTTTATAGATAGCTATCATACTAATGATTTACTCATTATTATTTCACGCCATTCTCTGCAGATGGTGAGGCGAGGGCGAGGTCCATCGAAGATTGGAGATGTGAGTACAAGGGACAGTGTCTCTATATCGAGATTCTGCCCAGCTTCACTATGCCCATTAGGGGATGGTGTGAGCCATGGCAAACTAAGCTAGGCATCATATGCCGCAGCTATGCCCCTATGATGTTCTTCAATTGGGATCATGTTACATCGACTCAGAGGGAGGTCTTCCATAACCACTTATATATAAAATAATATTTAGTAAAATATTTAATTAGCACATTCATATAATATTTGTTATTAGCAAGCTATATTTGATATTATTGATTTCGAGCATGATTACATGCAGCAAGCTATGGATGATCATCTATACTCGTATTTCAAGGACTATCGGCATCACATTCATTGCCACTAGTGCACTATAGTGCAAGACCAGGGGGTGGATGCCACGTGATAGTGGCGATATGATAGCATTAGTATTGAGGATTGGGCTGTCATATGCCGCAGGTATGAGGATCTAGTATATCAGGTTAAGCATCTAAATTTTTTTTAGAGTTTAATAATTGAATCATTTATTGTTAAATTTAGTTAGTTACTTACTAATTTGACTGTTAACTATACAGAATCGATATGCCAAAAATGCTACAAATCGAGCGAGATAGATGAGATGGTAAGTAATTTCTATTTAGCATATTTTAACTCTTTAACTATTTTAAAAAAAATTATTAATTATTCTTAAATTATAGAGAGAGATAGAGAGTGGCAAGCTTCCTAGTAGGATTAAGATCTACTAATAGATCCACCAGCAACCGTGAGGGGAGTAGATAGCGGGGAGCCAGGAGATTTATGTAAGTTTTCCAACTATTTTTTTATTGACATTTTGATTTTCAGTACAAACTTAGAATAGCTATAACTTTAATTTTTAGAATTGTATGATAGAGATTAGATCACAGCCTATCCCTGAGAGCTCAACCACATCCATAAATGATGAGATCTGTGATTAGGTGCTTGGTATGAGATCCTACTATGTTAGGGGGTTAGGGCATGGGATTAGAGCTTCTCCATCCTCTCGCTCATCCAAAGCTAACATCCATGTTGCCTGCAATGCCTAGCTAGCAAAGATATAGAGACAGGCTGCTGAGGATTGATAATGAATTGATGAGTTGGCTGCACACATCGACTCGTTCCAGTTGTTCCAGATGTAGATGATGGAGAGGCTGAGATAGCAGTAGACCAATCCATCGTACTCCACCCGTTCTTCTTCTTCAGATGTTGATGCTTGACAGCCAACCATTTATTTTTATATTTTTTTATTTTTATTTTGAATCTCCTATAATTATTAAATTTATTTTACTATAATTACATTTTATTATAATGAACTGATCAAATTTAGATGTGTAAATTTTGTTTGTGGATTTATTGTGTGAATTTTTTTATTTTAATTTTATAGATTATAAATATAAAATATTAAAAATATAAATTAAAAAATATATATTTATAAATTAATCTTTTAAAAAATATTATATTTTAATTAGTGTTAGGGGTAAAATAGTTTTTGCCAAAGTCTGGTAAGGTCCGACCTTATTTATCCTCTGAAAATATCATTTGGATCAAGATGCAATCCAATTCGAGGATCAATCATGTCAAACTCCTAGCCTAGTTGCATGCCAAAGAATCAATCCTTAAATTCAACTATTTTCGAACTTCAATCAAGGGTAGCTCATCCTAGAGATGACTATAACTTCTAGTTAATATCCGAACTTATATAACAACCAAGCATCTTTACCCCGACCTTCAGCTTAGGTCTGATAATAGTGTCATCATATTAGTAGATTTCATTAAGACCCAATTTTGAACTTCAGCTAGGTGAGTCTTAGCAAGGAGATTCAATATTTGTCTGACTCTGACATTCAATTTAAGATAGCCGACAACCACTCCACAATATCAAGTATTTCAATAATATCCGATCTTGACTATTGGCTGATCTTAGGTACTGGCCGAACTTTATCAAAGCGATTGAGGTAACTTCATCGTGATCTCAATTAGGAAACTTGGCATCCTTTTGGTTCCCAATTTTGGCCAACCTTGATATCTTAGTTATGGGTCCAATTCATGTAGCTGGCCCTCCAGTTATTTTCTTCCAATCTCAACTTCTATGATACAACTTCAGACCCAAATACCAACCCCCATCACTAGCTGACCTTATAGATAGTCGAGTTTCTAAGAGCAGTTGAAATAGTCCTATCATAGTCCAAATCAGAAATCTGATCTATAAATTCATCACTCCTAGTCTAAAGACTAATCTTCAAGCTCAGTTCTTCTGAACCTAAGCTCCAATGGCATAACCTTAGATCAAGTAATTTATGGTCTAGCTCGGAAGTATTTGACCTTTTGTCTGAACTTCAATAAATAATAGCCAATCATTAGTAAGTGGCAATAATTAACAGTCCACTCTCTATAACAAACTCTGAATAGCCTGAATGACCCACTAACATTTAGTTACAGTAGTCACTATTAGTTTGTTACAAGCTTCATCTATAAATAAGACTCTCTAGATACACTTTCTTCTCTAAGCACTTTTTTCATTTTCTAATCTCCTGAGTACTCCATTCTTGTTGGCTAGATTACTAACTTTGTCTTGCAGGTTCCACCAACAAGATCCTAAACTCCACTTCTAGCAATCTCCGGCAACAATCCATTTTCTGCACAAATAGAATTGGCGCTAGAGGAAGGGCCCATTGAGCCATTATTCTGAAAGGAGTACCCAGTCGAGCAATCATTTCTAGCAATTAAGTAGAATACCTCCTAAAAGCGCATCCTCCTGGTGATATATCGCCACCACCGCTCGATCAAACCTAGAACTGGCTAATCATCCTATTTCGACACTATCACCTGCACCATAACTTCCCTAACTGGCGGCGATGGTGGATGCCAATCAGTTCATCCTATAGGTATAGTAAGTGAGAAGTCCCATGGAAGCCATGCAGGCTATACAGCAGGCTCTAGCACCTATATCACCTGAAGGACCATCGTTGAAGCACCAGGATTTGAAGCAAGAAAGACCTACTTGGAGAAGCCAGCCAGGAAGTCTTAGGAAGGGAAAGCAAAGAGCCATAAGTCCTAGTATAGAACATGATTCTACTCCCAAAAAATCTCTACCCCCATCAAGATCACCATACCTTAAGATTCACGATCGAGATGATGTCCTTGATCAGAAGCTTTGAGAAATGAACTGATAGATCGATGAGCTCGACCATACAGCTCCTGCTTGGAATGATGAGATTTGTATTGACCCGCCTTTCACTACCTAGATTATGCAAGAGCCTATCCTGCCAAACTTCAAGCATCCTCAATTTGAAAGTTATGGTGGGACTTTAGATCCAGTCAACCATCTAGAAGCTTTCCAAACTATGATATTGCTTCATGGTGCATTGGATCCTATTTTCTGCCAAGCTTTTCCATCAACTTTCAAGAGCACAGTGCGAAGCTGATACTCGGGTTTAAAATTGAATATGATATACACTTTTAATCAACTGAGCTATCAGTTTGTAGCTTATTTTGGTAGTACCCAGCATCAAAGAAGAGGGTCAGATTCTTTCATCAACATCAAGTAGAAAGAGAGAAAATCCATCCAAGCTTATGTCAGCCGCTTCAACACTACTATTTTGGAGGTCCAGAATTTGGATCAGTCAGTTGCAATGGCTGCTCTTAAGGATGGTCTTTCGAAAAATGATCTCCTCTCAAGAAAAGATCGACCACATTCTAGGACCCATGCTAAAGCAATGAACCCAAACCCCACCTTAGGCTTGTTGACCAAGAAGTCCAAGTAGAAGAATGCAGCAAAGTCTCCCTCATAGAAGATTCAATAATTATGCTTTATTAAATGCTCCAAAAACTTAAGTTCTTATAGAGATTAAGGAGCAATTATCGAGGCCGGATAGAATGCAATCCCAACAAGTATTATTTGTATTATTGTAACCATGATTATGATACTAAAGAATTCATTCAGCTCTAAAATGAAATTGAGGAGCTAATTTGATGAAGTCGACTAGATCGATTCCTACGATGTTAGCTAGAAAGAAGAGAAGAGCGAGCGAGAGCCCTTCCACAATCTAAACAACCTTAGAGGGAAGAACCTTAGGGAGACCAACCTCCACTTGGGATTACAACACCATAGCTAGGGGATATCAGCAAGATGAAGCTAGCGGATTGGTAGAACTATTGAAGAAGCAAAGAACTAAAGAAGCCATCACTTTTAAATATTGCAAACTATGATGCACGCTGTGTCTTGATTGATAATGGAAGCTCTGCTGATGTCTTATTTTATGATATTTTCTCCAAAATATTTATATCTAATAGTTGAATGGGACCACTAAACTCTCCACTTGTAGGATTTATTGGCGAGATGGTACCAATCAAAGAAATAATCATCCTACCCATTGTGGCAGGTTGGTACCTGAAACAATCTCGGGCTTAGATTGATTTTTTGGTAGTTAAAGCTTCTTTTGCATACAATGTTATTCTTGGACAACTTGGACTTAATGCACTCTGAGCTATGGTGTCAACGTATTACCTAAAAATAAAATTTTCAATAGATTTTGAGGTCAGAGAGATTCAAGGTGATCAAGCCTTAGCACGTCATTGTTATATAATCGCCTTGCAAGGTGGTAGGCAATCTGAAGTCTGCCTAGTAGATGGACTTGATGTTTGAGATGATTTAACTAAAGAGTAGGAAGAACCCATTGATGATCTTGTAATGATCTCCTTGAATGATGGGAATAAAAACCATACAGTTCAAATTGGTTCAAATTTAGTTGGAGAAGTTAAAGGCAGCTTGTTAACTTTATACAAAAGAATACAAATATTTTTGCTTAGGCTCTTGCAGACATGCTAGGAATAGATGTAGAATTAATGGAGCACCATCTGAATGTGGAGCATGCATGCCAACTTGTAAAGCAGAAGAAGCGAAGTTTCGCACCAAAATGTCAGAAGATGATCGCAGATGAGGTAGACAAATTTCTTAAAGCTGAATTCATCTAGAAAGTATTTTATCTGGACTGGATTGCTAATGTGGTCCTTGTCAAGAAAGCAAATGAAAAGTGGCAAATGTGTATGGATTTTACTGACTTTAATAAGCCCTGTCTAAAGGATAGCTACCCTCATCCTCAAATTGACCAATTGGTGGATGCAACCTTGGGTCATAAGCTCCTTACCTTCATGGATGCCTTTTCTGATTATAGACAAATCCGGATGGTATCAAAAGATTAGAAGAAAACTATCTTTATTACTAACCGTGGTCTTTATTATTATAGGGTCATGCCATTTAGTCTTAAAAATGCAAGTGCAACCTATCAGCACCTGGTGAACAAAATTTTCAAGAAATAGATCAACCAAAATATGGATATCTATCTGGACGATATGCTTGTCAAAAGTAGATCTTCGAGGAACCATATCGAAAACTTGGAGGAGACATTTAACGCCCTTCGGAGGTACAAAATAAAATTGAATCCTATAAAATATACTTTTGGAGTAATCTCTAGAAAATTTTTAGGATTCATGGTATCGAGATGTGGTATAGAGGCAAATTTAGAGAAGATCCAAGCCATTCAAGAGATGGTCATTCCTAAAAAAATAATAGAGTTCAGCATCTGATAGAAAAGATTGCAGCCTTAAATCATTTTGTTTTAAGATCGGTAGAATGTTGTATGCCTTTCTTTCAAGTGCTCAAACAACCAAAAAATTTTTGTTAGACTTTAGAATGTCAACAGACCTTTGAAGAACTGAAAAGCTACCTTAGTTTGCCTCCTCTTCTTGCCAAACCTGAACCTAATAAAGAATTATTCTTGTATTTGGCATTATCACCTGTGGCCATTGGAGCTATCTTAATCAGAGAAGAGCATAAAGTTTAAAATCCAATCTACTATATAAGTCGGATCCTGAGAGATGCTGAAATAAGGTATACTAAATTAGAAAAGCTAACTTATGCTTTGTTGATTGCAATCAGGAAGCTCCGACCTTACTTTCAAGAGCATACAATAATAATTCTCACCGATCAACCCATAAAAGTGGTCCTTCATCAACTTGACACCTCTAGGAGAATTGTGAAATGAGCAATTGAACTCACAAAATTTGATATAAAGTTTCAACCTCGGCCATCTATTAAAGCTCAAATACTGACCAATTTTATGGTAGAATGCACTATCCCAGATCCGACCGAGCCTGACCAATAGGAAGCTGGTAGTTCGAATCTCCAGCCAAACTCTTTTGAAACAAAAGCAGACTTCTCTAAAGATTTCTAGGCTTTATATGTTGAAGGCTCATCCAATGCTTCTAGAGCGACTGCAAGCTTGATTCTTATCAATCTAGAAAGGATTATTACCAAATATACACTATGCTTTGTGTAGGAATGTATGACCCTCTCATGGATCGGTGTGGCCACTAGTGATTAGCCAAGCAATAAGGAATGAACTCCTAGAATCAACGTGGAAGCAAAACACAATGGATTCAAGAGAGAAAAATGAAGAAAGAGAGCACAAGAATTTTTCAAGAGAAAAGAGTTTTTATTTTCTTGTATTCAGCATCATACAATTCTTGATCTATTTTTAGTATAAATACTTTATAAAAGGATCAAGCTCCAAGCTCATAGAAAAACTTTCCAAATCCAAATAGAAAATCCATGCAAAACTATCCGCAAAAATTAAGATATTTCATTCTAAATCGAGATGTCTCGCCTGCAACCGAGATGTCTCATCTTCAAACTGAGATGTCTTAAACTATATAATAGCCCAGCACTCCGAAAACACCACTTTTTGTTTTGGATTTTCTCTATGATCGAGATGTCTTGGACTAAAACTGAGATATCTCGCTTTCCACTGAGATGTCTCATCTCAAAACCAAGACATCTCGCCTAGAACCAAGTCATCTTGTCTCAAAATTGAGATGACTCCAACTACTAACTAGGCTGATTCCTGATTTACTTTACTGGCTTCGCTAGCTTGCTCGCATCTTTTCATGATCTTTCTTCTTATGTTCCCAAGACTTGGGAGTATCACACCTGAGCTCACATTCTCAATCTTGGTGCTTCTAATTTTTTGTGAACTCATCTCTTTCTTGCAAATCCATCCATGCCACACACATCTGAAAGCTATCTCTGGAGAGTACCTTCATGAGTGCATCAGACTGATTCTCTTTGGTATGGACCTTCATCAGTTCCACTTCACCTTCTTCCACTAGCTCTTTGATCCTATGGTATCTTATGTCTATATGCTTTGTGCAAGCATAATAGACCAGGTTCTATGCTAGCAGCAGAGCACTCTAACTATCACTGTATAGTATAATCTTGCTCTGCTTTATCTCCATCACAACAATCAGCCTTCTAAGCCAAAGAACTTTCTTTGCAGCCTCTGTTATTCCAATGTACTCGACCTCTATGGTAGACAAGATCGTGATTGGCTAAAGGGTTGATCTCTAAGATACTGATCCACCATACACATAGAAGAGGTATCCAGTAGTGGACCTCCTTGTATCAAGATCACCAGCATAATTTGCATCTATAAATCCTTCAAGAGGACCTGAACGTCCATATTCAAATCCTCTAGGCTACCCACCAAAACTTTTTGGATATATCCTTCTTATGATAAATGGAGCATTCTATTGTATCTATCTCTACAAATCTTCATGCCAAAGATTTTTTTTGCTGAACCTAGAACTTTCATCTTAAACTCAGATGATAATGCCCTTTTCAACCCTTTCACAGTCTTCATGCTTCTATTGGCTATGAGCATATCATCTACATATAGTAGCAAGTACAGGGCATCCTTCTTATCTATATCCTTAACGTAGACGTAGCAATCATGTTCATATCTGATAAATTCCTATCTTAAAATAAAGCTATCAAATCTATGATACCACTGATGAAGGAACTATTTCAGACTATACAGTGACCTCCTCAGTAAACACACCTTCTTCTCCTATCCAATCTTTATGTAATCATCTGGTTGCTTCATATAGATCCTTTCCTCCTAAGTCTTATGAAGGAAGGCCATCTTCATGTCCATCTATTTCAATTTTATGTTATGCTATGCCACTAGTGACAGCAAAATTTGAATAGATATATGACGAGAAAACTTCTGTGTAATCAATTCCTTCTTTTTGTGAGTATCTCTTTGCTACTAGCCTTGCTTTGAATCTAACTCCATCTTATTTTGAAGGTGCCTCCTTATTAGTGAATACCCACTTTTAGCCAATAGGCCGAGCACCTTCTGGAAGATCCACCAGCTACTATGTCTGATTCTTTTTTAGTGATTCCATCTCCTCTATCATGGCCTGCATCCATGACTCATGGTCTTCATTTTTCATGGCCTCTGCATAGTTTTTTGGATCTCCATTTGCAGTGATGAGTGCATAGGAGATAACCTCATCAATGTCATATCTGGCCGATCTTCTAACAGTACTCTAGGGCTTATGCAAAGCCACTTTCACTGGTACATTGCTCCTACCTGATATCTATGGCTGCTCTTGCATATCTACCTGAATAGCTGGCTTTTCATGTTGATTTTTAATTTAAGTCAAAACTTTTCTGCCCAGCTCCACCTCAATAGAAATACTCCTGTAAGTGGATGTAAACCGCATACCATCTGTCTCTGACTGGCCACTACTATTCACCTTCATTTTTTCAGTTTCTTCTATACTCCCAAACCTCTCTAAGATGCTCTTTTCATCAAAAATAATGTCCCTACTAATCACTGCATTTTGTGCTTCAAGATTTCACAGTAGGTATCCCTTGACTCCTTGTGGATATCCTATGAATATCATCTTTTGAGATTTAGGATCCAACTTGCTCCTCTTAGTTGCCTCCACATGTGCATAGCTCGGGCAACCAAAAATCTTCAAGTGGCCAAGCTCCATCTTCTTCCCACTCTAGACCTCCTTTGGAATGCCTCCATTCAACTTGCGATGAGGGGATCTATTGACAAAGAAATAAGATAAAGTTAAAACATTACCCCAAAAAGATTTTGGAAGTGATGTTTGTAGCCTCAAACTCCATGCCTTCTCGATTAGTGTCTGGCTCATCCTCTCCACAACATCATTCTATTGGGGAGTCATCTTTACTGTGTAATGGCATTTGATGCCATTTTCCTCACAATACCTCCTAAACTCCATGCTTGTATACTTCTTTCCATTATCCAACCTCATACACTTCATCTATCTCCCTAACTCAACTTTAGCTCTCCAGGCTCTGAACTGGGCAAACACCTCTGATTTTTTTCTAATCAGATAAACCCACACCTTTCTTGAGTAATCATTAATGAAAGTGATAAAATACCTTGCCCCACCTCTAGCTAATACAGGAGTCGATCTCCACACATTTAAGTGCACTAAGTCTAGCACTCCTTCGCTGCGCTTGGTACTGTTGGCAAACTTCATCCTATACTATTTGCTAAAGATGCACAACTCACATAAATCTATGCCTTCCTTGTTTAGGACTGGGATTATCCCTCTTCTACCGAATTCTGTGAACCCTCTATCATGAAGGAAAATCTCTATTTTCTACTGTAGGATCGTCTAGATTTGATCAAAGCTGAGGTAGAATTTTCTACAAAAATTTTTATGATCTGATCAGATTTAAGAGTTCTCAAATCTGATCAAGATGATCTGATATTAAATCACAAAAAATAAATCTAATTGAGGAACATCTGATGTACCTAATTAGGATAATCTAATTATCCTGTAATGATTCTGATCATTCCTGAGATTCTAGAATGAGCCACGCATGCACTAGGTCTCTACCGATATCCACTCAAGCAGGATTTGGATATCTTCTATTCATGAATCTTTCTTCCAAAGATCAAATCTGAATCTGATATATAGATCCTTTAAAAGAAACTTGAATGCAGTGCAATCTCTCATGAACACCATCATGTAGTTGCTGAATCTTGCACCAAAATCCTTGGACCTCCTTCCCTGATTGTGCCCAACCTTTTTAGACATGTAGAAGAGAGAGAGAGAGGATCAGAGGGGCATGGGATATGGAAGGATGGCAGCCTTTTGGTGAGAAAAATATTTCTTGCATTGAATTGCTCTTTGGAGTGAGAAAGGATTTTATATTCTATACCCAATGCCACATAGAGTCCCTATTTAACCAAATAACTATTTTATTTTAATCATTGGGACTCAAGGACTTATTCTCCACATAGAGCACCAGATCTTAGCTGGTTTTCATGCAAAAAAGCATTCAAAAAGGGGGTAGCATGAGTAGATAAGTAAGAGTCTATAGCGCCTAGGACTCTTCCCTCAAGAGTTTGATCCAAATCAAACTCTATTAAAACCTAGTCTAGGCACCTCTATAAATCATAAAATTTGGTACACCCATAGTATGACTCGAGCCCTATCACATATCTAAAAATTAGAAAAAAATAATTCTTAGAAAATTTTTTAGGATCCTCTGATCAGGTGACCCTCAATTCTCTCAATTAGGTCAACTTTTGACCATAGTCCAATTGCACTAGGAATGGATTTAATTTCTACAATTAATCTGATCTAAACAAGTTTCAGTTAGATGAAAATAAATTCATTCAAGATGCAAAAATATATGAAATCAAATTTGACTTGGTTGCGATGAATCAGAAAGATTATAGAAAAAGAAAGTCAGGCTCAATCATGTGCTAGCACGATTACCTTGAACCTGATTGGATTTAATCCAAATCAATCAAACTAGGTTAGCTTAATTGATGACATCTAGATCCAAACTCTTATTTGTATGATTCAGTTAGGTTCTACTCCATATGGTAATGAGACATGTCGTGATCTCTATAATTGACATCATCGAAATACCTTTCGATGGATCAAAACTTTTTTGATTCATATAATTAGAATGATCGATCATCGAAATCATTTTAATTGCTACCAAAATCTACTAGTGACATCTAGCAGTACATGGTGGCAACCCATCAGAATTGAAAGTAAATCTCTCGATGCAGCTATCTGTGTGGTTAGGTTCTTCTATCTTGAGCTCCGATAAGATTAAGATTAAGGAGAACTCGTCAAAGCCAACATCCGTCATATGAATTAATCATTCAATTCGAGTCTTATATGAAATCCTAATAGAAACTCTTTCTATCATCTTCACACTACCATGGCCATGGGCTTGAGGACTCGATCTCATGATTATCATAGGACTACTCCTCATCTACTGAGGTAGATAGATCTCCTATTGGTGTAATCCAATTTCTACAATGAACATGCTATAGCCAACATACACCTCAGGATTCCGAATGCGTAGAAGATCGAGTTATGGTATAGTCAAACTATAACACCCTCAAGATAAACTATCGATGCACCTTAGGTTAAAGAATCAAACATACCATTGCAGCATCGAGCCAGTCATCGACAAGAAAGTAGACTTCCTTATGACTGCTTGAGATGATCATGCTTAGTGCCCTCGTTCTCTAACAAGTACTTGTACTCTTACTTTGGTGTCTCCACACCATAGACTCAAGACTTATCTACTATAAGAAAGTGATCATATACCAACCTTCCAGATCTATCACCATCCTTGTGATGATCCTATGATTAGGAGAAATTTATGAATTAATTATAAAAATTCATGTCTTAAATTTTTAACTCTTGAAAATATGAATTATCATTACCATTAACTCATAAGATGTATCACAGACACTTTAAATACACAACTATGATAGAAAATAATTTTTTTTATTAATTTATAGTCAAAATTATAAAATTGCCCTTAGAAGTGTATTACAATTGTTAGCTAATCTGGTTTTTAGGGCACACATCTAACAAACCCCCACTTGACCTAAAACCAATTGACTATAAATCTAAGTCCCATCTTTTCAAGATGGGCTTCGATCTTCTATTATTCCAATGGCTTCATCAACGGGTCAGCCGCATTGTCTGCGTTATCAACTCTCTTAACCTCGACATATCGCTTCTTGAGATAATCGCGGATTAAATGAAATTACTGCTCGATGTGCTTGGATTTTTGGTGAGACCTCAGCTCCTCAGTAAGGGCTATAGTGCTATTGTTGTCACAGTATAGAGGAACAACATCAGATGACATCACTTCGAGCTTTGTGATGAACTTCTTGTACCAAAAAGCCTTCTTCATAGCTTCCAATGCAGTGATGTATTCTACTTCCATGGTGGAGTCTACTATCATCGTCTGCTTGGAACTCTTTCAACAGACAGCTCCATTATTATATATAAACAGACTTTTAGATGTCAACTTTCGATTATCTATATCAAGCATAAAATTCGAGTCTATATATCCTTGGACATTGATTTCTTCATTACCATAGACTAGAAACATATCCTTAGTTCTTCTCAAGTACTTAAGGATACATTTTATAGAAGTCCAATGCTCTTCACCTAGATTCGACTAATACCTGCTCGTGACACCCACAGCATGGGCAATATCAGGTCGTGTACATAGCATGGCATATATGAGGCTCCCTATTACCGAAGTATAAAGGATCTTGCTCATGCGTTCAATCTCCTCGGTGTGCTAGGATACATCTTCTTGGAGAGATGAATGTTATGTCTAAAAGGTACTAAATCTCTTTTGGAGTTTTTTATATTAAACCTCTTTAGCACCTCCTCTACATACATCTTCTATGAGAGATCCAGTATCCTATTCGGTCTATTCCTATAGACCTTAATTTCTAGAATAAAGGATGCCTCTCCTAGATCTTTCATAGAGAACTCCTTAGATAATCATATTTTGACTATAGTCAATATGAAAATATCATTTCCAATTAGGAGGATGTCATCCACGTATAGTACGAGAAAGACAACAGCACTCCTACTGACTTTTTTAAAAATACATGCTCCTTCACATTCTTGATGAATCCAAATAATTTGATTACATCATTGAAATGAGCATTCCAGCTTCGAGATGCTAGCTTAAGTCTATATATGGATCTTTATAACTTGCAGACCTTGTGATCAACATCACTGAATATGAAATCTAGTGGCTGTTTCATATAGATATCTTTCTCAAGATATTCATTTAAGAATATTATTTTCACATCTATCTGCCATATTTTATAATTAAAATAGGCTACAATAGCAAGCAATATGTGGATTGATTTAAGCATGGCTACTGACGAAAAAATATTTTGATAGTCAATGCCTTCATGCTGACATACCCTTTTGCTATAAGCCTTGCTTTGAATGTCTCTACATTTTCATTAGCACCTATCTTTCTCTTGAAGATTCATTTACACTAATAGATACTATACCTTTAGATGGATCTACCAAGGTCCAGACTTAGTTTGAATAGATTGAGTCAATTTTTAACCTCATTGCCTCTAATCATTTCTTAGAGTTGATATCTGATATCACCTCGTCATAGGTTTTGGGATCATCACCATGAATCCTATTTTACGTGAGGAATATTTTCTCTACATCCTCTTCAGTAGTATCCAGTACCTTTCAGAAGGATGGAAAATTCTATTTGATTTACGATGTGGTGGAGGTAGTGTTTGGATTGGTTCTAACTGATTGGGCTCCATAGGTTTCTTAGCTCGTTGTTCATTCGAGATTTTCTCCTCAAGTCTAATCTATCTTCCGATGCCACTATCTTGAATAAATTATTTTTTAAGAAAGATGGCATGTCGACTCATAATCATATTGTGATCTTTCGAAAGATAGAAATAATATCCTAATGACTCTTTAGGATATCCTATAAATCTAGTTCTAAAGGATCTAGACTCTAATTTGTCCGTCTGTTGTTTCTTAACATGGGTCGAATAATTCTAAATTCTAAGATGACTCAGACTTGGTTTCTTATCATACCATATCTCATATGGTGTGGTGGAACAGTTTTAGAGAAAATCCTATTCAGTAGATATATTGCTGTCATAAGACTATGTCCCCAAAGAAACTCAGGGAGATCCATAAAACTCATCATGGATTGGACTATATCTAATAGGATCCGATTTCTCCATTCTAAAATTTTATTGAATTGAGGCATTCTAGGTAGAGTCCATTATGAGACTATGCCTTTATCCTTAAGACAATCCAAAAATTTTTGACTAAGGTATTTACCTCCTCGATCTGATGGAAGAGTTTTAATGAATTTTTCTGTTTATTTTTCTACTTCATGTCTGAACTCCTTGAACCTTTCAAAGGCTTTAGATTTATGTCACATAAAATATACATACCCATACCGAGATAGATCATCGATAAAGGTGATGAAGTAGACATAATTACCTCTGACCAACATATCAAATAGGCCGCACACATCTATGTGTACTAGGGCAAGTAGGTCTATGGCCCTTTCCCCATGTCCTATAAAAGAAAGCTTGGTCATTTTGCTATGAAGACATGATTCATAAATTAGATATGACTCGAAAGTTAACAGACTAAATAGCCTAGATTTTTCTAATTTGTTAACCCTATCTTTAGCTATATGATCTAGTCTAAGGTGCCAAAGATATCTATCATTTAAATTATCCCTAGGTCATTTTGATTTTATGGCATTTATGTTTTGCTTGATATTAAAAATAGAAACATCAATATGTAATTGATAGAGACCATTTATAAGAAAACCACTTATAATTTTATTTCTTTCAAAAAGAATATTACAATGGTCCTTAAGAAAACTAATTACATAGCCTTCATGTGCTAAACATGAAATAGAAATCAAATTTCTACTTGCTGCAGGCATATAAAAATAATCCCTAAGTACTAAATCTAATCCTAAGGGTAGTAGAAGAGGGTAGGTTCCCATGGCTACAGCAGTAACTCTTGCTCCATTCCCGATGCATAGGATCATCTCGCTATTCCTCAGCCTCTTACTATCCTCAAGACTCTGCATAGAAGTGCACAAGTAAGCACTAAAATCAGAGTCAAGCACCCAACTAGATGTAGAAAAAACTATAAGGTTAGATTCTATAATGAGCATACCTCCAAAAGGATCTGCCTTCTTTTTGTTCTTCAGGCTGGCTAGGTATAGAGGATAGTTCTGCTTCCAGTGGCCATCGATGTTGCAATGGAAATACTTTCTTTTGTCAATGGCCTTCTTCTTCTGCTCTGCCTTCGTCTTCTTCCCACATTCCATCTACTTCTTCGCAATTTTCTTCTTCTTTTCAAAAGATTTTTTTTTGGAAGAAGTCCACTATACAGTAAGCACTGAGCCCTTTGAACCTTTCATAAAGAGCTCAGCAGTAACCAGCATATTCATAAGTTCAGCTAAGATATTTTGCAATTTATGCATATGGTAGTTCATAATAAACTGTCCATATGAATCAGTCCAAAACTGCAGAATTATATCAATTTACAAATCCTGATCTAACTTGACACCAAGCTTTTTAAGCTTTTCTAAGTCCTTGATCATCAGACAATGATCTTGGACCGACTGCCTATCATGCATCTGAGTCTTAAAAAGTTTCTTAGTGATTTGATATTTGGCTGCATGACTCTGTTCACCAAATAACTCTTGCAGGTGAGCCAATATTTGGCGGCTAGTCTTTATGTCTTCATGTTGGTGCTGGAACTCATTAGACATCGAGCCCAATACGTAATACCTGACTTTATTATCTTTATCCATCCACCTTTTCAGAGACACTCTATGCTCAATGGATGGATGGACTGGTAAAGTGGAAGGATCCTATTCCAACACATGAGTCAACTTCTCGAAATTCAAAATAATTTTAAAGTTTCAGAGCCAATCCTTGTAGTTGAGTCCGATCAGCCTATGGATGTTCAGGATATGGGCGATTGGGTTGGATGCAGATATTTTTCTATAGAGAGTCAAAGTTTTTAGTTAGATTTTATAATTAAACTTAATCAATTTATTTAAATTTTTTTTTTAAATAAATTAGGTTCCTACTATTTACTCGAATCCCTACACTTTCTTAGCAGAGATGCAAAAATTTTTGTGATTATACATTTCTAGTGGATGGTGTGGTTTCACTGACTGGCTCATCACCTCACCTAATAATTATTGATGATAGATCAACCAATGAGTGGACAACTCTTATCCAATAATTTTTTAATCATGATGCACTAATACCTGATCTCTAATTCATGAATCTCACTATGTCCGAAATATTGATCCAATCTTTAGTTAAGTTAGACCCACCACTTGCATGAATTAGATTTCTAATTGGATCTTTTATCATATCTAGAATATTGAGCCCAACCCATCCTCCAACCTATAGCATCCAATACCTAATAGACATGGTTGCATCTTTCTGGTGTAACTGAACCACTATATCTGTTCGAGAATAATCAATCCCAAAAAAGGCTTGCACATCTATAATGATGGAAGATTTTACACTTAATATTTTCTTAAGAAGATTTAATTTATGTCTCTTTAAACTTAACTTGACTTAGTCATGATAATTATGACTAACCTAGTGGCATGGATTGGCTCAAATTATTAGCCACCTCAAATTAGAGCTGGATCGACATAAATGGCTAGGTAAGTAAGACCAGTGGAAGGGATATCCCATTAATTTGACAAGAATGCATTCAAGTCGAGTAACTTTCAATTAAAAACTAGTTGATCGTATCTACTAGACTTATCTTAGACATCAAATTATCGAATTAGAATCAATCGAATTAGCCTACGATCCAGGCTCAAACCATGAAGCCAAATCAGGTCTTGACTTGATTGAGTCACATCTTAATGTGATTCAACCTTGACCCAGATTTAATCCTATTAGACTAGTCAAATCTAAGCTTTCTTTGATCCCACCTAACCAACTCTTGATCCAGTTTGATCAACTGCTAGACCTAATTGAGCTACCCAAGCCCAAATCCAATTTTATGAAGGTATCTTAGATCTAAAATTCATAATTTTTAGATCTAATTAATTTTATAATCTTAATTCTTAATTAAGTTTGAATTCATGAATAAAACATGTAACAAAATTCTAAGATTTTAGGATCTAGAATTTTGCAAAAAAAAATTTTGATTTTTGATTAAGGACGAATGCGTAGCACCCCTACATGTCATAAGAACATCCCATCGAATGGAAGGAAAGAGCCTTTAAACCTTATTTTGTTCTTATGACCGGACAGCCAAGGAGAATGCCTTAATCAAAAATATATTTTCTACTATAAAATAAGTTAGATCTAAATCATATATCATATATACAATAAATGATCTAACCTATACATGCCTTGCATACATCCATGTATCATAACTTAATTAGTTGAAGTAATTTCTAAACCACCATCCCTAATTTCGATCCAATAAACACAATTTCTTTCTGGTCATAATAAAAAATATAATAATTTTATATTCTAGTATAACATGCTTGCTCAAAATACTTTAATGATCAGGGATATGTTTACCTATTAAAAAGCATTCTATGAATGATTTTCTGCTATGATGACAAGACCTCCTGATTGGCCTTATCTTTTTGGAACTATGAAGGATGCATTAAAATTAATTTTACCTAAAACTCCTTCATAGAGTCTGACTGAAGATGTTAAACTTAGTGCTTACTGGAAGGCAATCCAGCTTTTTCTTTTGTATCTAATTTTTTTTTTTTAATTTTTAGTTTATCTTTCTTTCAAAATAAGTTGGGGGAAGAACTACAAACCCATACTAGACGAAGAACAATTAAAGCCCACATCGAGACCAGAATTAAATTAAACTAGGTGAACTCTTTTCTTATTATTATTTTTATTTATCACTCTATTTCGTTCCTCCATTGAGGATAATGAAAATTAAGTTAGGGGAGAAGGATAAATAAAAATTTTAAGTACTCAAGTATGGTAATAATTAGTCTTATGTACCTGATTTTATTCTGATTTGAAGTTTTTCAAGTGCATTATAATCAATGATTGATTAATAATTTAGAGAATTTTTAAAATACTAAGGATCAAATTATTAAGAAAACTCAATAAATGGTTAGGTCTAGAATAGAATTAATTTCTAAGTGATTCTAAAACCTTCTTCTAGCCTATATTCAATAAAAAATCTACTTTATATGGGTATGAGCAAAAAAAAAGAAAAAGATTGAAAAAAAAAGAAAAGAAAGAATAAAAAGTAAGTTCTAAATATTGGTCTCTCATCGAGTAATCGGGTCCCATTGCCTAAATAAGAAATATTATTCACATCAAGAAATGGGCAATGTGAAGAAGCTTGTTGTATAGTTAGTTTTAATCTGTTGCCTATTTGACTCGAATCAGTAAGCCAATTGGTTTGGAAGTTATTGGTCTAAAGCTTGCTATAAGGATCAGATAGAAAGCTTAAGAGGTTAAAGTATTGTACTATCTATAAAAATAAAAATAAAAAAAATCTAGTCCATACTAAGAAAAAGAGGATTTAAAGATAAAGGTAAAGAATTGGTCAAAGAAAAGTTCTTAAATTTTATATTCTTTACTTAACCACTATTTGGGATAGAATTAATAATCCGATGACGTATCTCTTAAATCTCTAATTAGGTATCAACTGACTTTAGGATGACCTAAAAATTTTTTTATATCTTATCAAGTTGGTACATATCTCTAATTTTTCTTCTTTTACTCGAGGATGAGTAAAACTCAAGTTAGAAAGTATGATAATTACTATAAATTACTAAATAAAAATATTAAAATAATATAATATTCAATATTTATTTAAAAAAATTGGTCTTTTGTTAGTGTTTTATAGGAAAGAAGCCCGCTAATATGAAGAGCTTGATTTATGGGTTCAAATGAAATAAATTTGGCAAAAATTGGAGCTAAACTGAAATTTAAATGGGAGCCGCAACTTTTAAGAAAGAAGAAAAAAAACTAAACCGGCTGGCTCAACCCGCCAGTCCAGTAAGAACCAGCCCATGGCCCAGACCGTAGCGCAAACCTGGCCTGGCTGACGTTAGCATTATGCAAGAAAACTATGCGGTCCACTAGGCGGGTTACTATGTCGGTGGACCGGTTCTTCACGCAGTGCACGATGGGCGGGGAGAAAATTTGCATGATATTATGGTAGTGCGCGACCCTAGTTTTGATCGAACGATCAAAAGAGACACCAACTGGATTCAAGACTCTCTGCCAGGCCTCTACGTGCCATCCAACGATCGAAAAACACCTTGATAAAGCAATCCAATGGGTTTCAGGCATTTGATGATAGATCTGACGGCCAAGAGTTTTTAGGAAGCTAGATTTTGATCCAAACTCAGATTTGGACCCCGAAAATAATTCTAAAATGCTTGTTATCTCCTTTATTTAATCCCTTGCTATGTCTGAGACCAACGGAGAGCCCTTTGGAGGAAAAAATAGACCTCTTTTCTCTCTCACCCTTCTCTTCTTCTCTCCTTCTTCTTTCTTTCTTTTTTCTTTCTTTTTTTTTTCTTTTTCTTTGTATTTATTTAGGAGATTTGAACATGCCGAAAGCTACAAGCATCAAGACTATGTACAGCTAGAAGTCTCGTATCCAAGCGAGTAAGGAAAGTCTTCCGAGCATGAGAGTTTATAATTTGAACCTATTTTTTTTTTATTGGGCAATAAAATTTCTTCATCTTTTACATGCTTTTCTTATTTATGCTCTAATATTAAAATTTCTATAATTTATAGCTAAAAAGATGAATCATGATCGCAGATAGATACAGTCTGTGCTCAAGTTAGAATAAATTATAAGATTTATATTTTAATATTTAATTTATTATAATTTATATCTAAAGAGATAGATTGTGATTATAGAAAGATACGGTCTGTGCTCAAGTTAGGATAAATTATAAGAATTAATATAATTTATATTTATATTTTTTGATTGCATGATCTAAATAGTCTATGTCTGTGAGATGGATCATGATATATAGTCCATGCTTGGTAGAATAGATTATGCTAGAGTCGGAGAAACATACATCTCATAAGATAGCATATTGACAATAAAAAAATTACATGAATTAATTATAAACTTGAATGATGAAAGATGGAACTAAAATTCTAGACAAATTCTCTTCTTTAATTAATTTCAAAATTTTAATTAATTATTATTTTACTATCTTTTATTTAATTTGCTAAAATCTTCATCAATCCTCTTTAATTTACTATTTTAATTTTTTATTTTAAAAATTAATTTAAAATTTTATTTTAATTAAACTGAGCGTAGCTCGATCTTCAATTCTTGAGGAAATCGACATCCGACTTACCACTGTCCTACTTAATATTAAAATTGCATCTAAATTTTATTTGATGCTGTAATAACAAGCAATAATTGGGCGACAAATTTGTTAGAAACCCTCTTTAGCCAAGGCAAGTGATCACTTTTCTATGGCCTTAAACCTTTCTTCGGGGACTCTTGCTATTAGAATAGTATTATAGGATCAAATTTATGCATCATTAAGGTACATGGGAGTGAGGACTGGCCTAGTCCATTAACTGGCTAGGCCAAGGGTCATGACCCTCTCACATGAGGGCTTAGAAATCCTACCCTCCACTGGCCATAAATTCCCTCCCTTCTCATGAAGCAGCACACACCAAGCTCTCTATCTCTTCTTTTTTCTCTTCTCTTCTCTTCTCTCTATCTCTCTCAGGTTACTTGTTCAAGCAAACCACAGTAAATTGGTCAGGGAACTCAGCCTCCCTATAATGTTATATGACCCTATAATGTTATATGACTGGCTACCAATCTTATGTACCTTATTTTTGAAGTATAAGAATTTGAAGCCTTTTTGAAGTACTAAAGTAAGAAAATAGATTTGATCTAAGGAATCATTTAGCCTAGCATGATCAAACAAATCTCTAAGCTTTATCCATGATTTTAATTTATGAACTTTACACAATGGATTATAAATAAGATTAACAACTATTAGGTCATAATACCGGATACCAAGATGTTACATTTCATTATATCAAGAGAGAGAAAGAGCTAGTGCAAGAGAAAAGAATGAGAAATTCCCAAAAATAATTTATAGCTCTCCTTGCTTAACAACTTGGATGCTAATTTGAATAAAATCATATTTTTCTTAGGTAAATAAATCTGCAGAAACTCTTTCAAACACCAAGTGCACTCAATGGAATTGTGTACATATGCTAAAGTCCATTTGATACTAATAAGCAATATACTTTTCAAGGGATATCACCAAATAATTTGAATAAGATAAAATTTTGTATTTGTATAAAACAATAGTACATAAATACCTATCTATCTTTCCTACTTTGTAGTATACTTGGGCTCAAATTCTTTTCTTCAACCCATTTCTTTACGATAAGCAAATCAGCCAATAGAACTTCTGCATCATGAATGGAAGTCATTGATAGAGATATTTAGCCCATCAAACAAATCTTAGTACAATAAAGATTACCGTCCTTTGTGCCACTCAAATAACATTAAGAGAGTGATTCAGTGGGTTCTTCTTCTTCCTTAGGTCCCATGGCTATCCCTAGGTTCTTTTTCTCATCCTCTTTCTCCCTCCATCTCCACACCCTAAGACTAGCCGATCACTATCGGTCACTTTCAATCGTAGGAGCAGCCCCCTATTCTCATCACCCTCTTGTTGCTCTTTCTAGACCTCTGTTCTAGCCCAAGTATATCAGTAGAACCCCTTTGCTCTCTCTATCTCTCTCCTCTCCTTTAGCCCCTTTTCTCATCGTCTGTTGAGACTCTAAAGGCTGACATGCTTGCTGGATCCTACTGCTTAAGGGCAAATGATTGTGAACCTAACCCGGTGGCTCTACTACAACATAGGTTTTCCCCTTGTTTCTCTAATCTTCCACTCTTTCTAGCCAGTGCTCGTTTTGCCAATAGGTCACCACATCTTGGTAGTATGTTTTCTTCCTTTCCACCACTACTCATCTTGCTAGTAGGTAGCCATTCAATTTAAGCCAAGTTGACCTCCAGATCCTCTGAAAAAGAAAATGGTCTAGAAACCCTTGTACTGTAGCCCCTGTCTACTCCTCTCTTGGGTGCAACAGAGGCAGCAAGGTGGACCTTCTACCTTCCCTATGGCCATGACTCAAACCACCACTGAGGGTCTTGAGTCCTGACCACCATCTCCCTCTTTATTTCTTCTCTCTCCCCTCTCCTTAATGTAATCTCTACCATTTGATTTTCCTATGATGATTGATCTGCCATTTGATTTTCATCATATGTTTCGGTTCAAATCGGATCCCTATCCTTGATCCTCTAGAACAATAAGAAAATAGAGTATTAGCGATGGACATTAGCGATGGTATTTTTGCCATCACTAATAATCGATATAAGCAATAGAATTAGCGATGGCAAAATGATCATTGCTAATAATCTTTTTTACCAACAACTTTAATAATGGAAGTTTAGCCATCATTAATAGTTATTAGTGATGATAGTGGTGATGGCAATGCCGTCGCTATACGTATTAGTGACAATATTAGCGATAGCAATTAGTCATCGCTAATACTAAGTAATTTTATTTTTTAATTAGATTTTATTATTATTAGCGATGGCAGATAATTATTAGCGATGGTATTTTGCTATCGCTAATAAAAAATAATTTTATTTTTTTAAAATTTGATTGTAAGATTATTAGTGGTAAAATTATATTATTAGTGATGAAAAAAGTCATTGCTAATATTAATAAATTTTAAAAATTATTTAAATAATTTTTTTATAAAATTATTAGTGATGGCAAATTGAGCCGTTACTAATAACCATCGATAATTAATTAATTTAATTATAATTATAATTAATAGTTATTGGGGATAAACTCTGCTTCCATCAAAGTTTAGTCTGATGCTTATTTTAATATAACTGGTAATCATGGAAGAGCTTCAATTAGAAATTCTCCTTCCAACGGTCGAACCTCTCCAACGGCCGAACCCCAATTGAACTCCTCCAGTGGTCAAACTTTTTTCGAACTTCTCCTTCAGCCGAACTCCTCCCAGACTTCTTCTTCAATCAAAATCCTTCAGGAGCCGACCTCCTTTCGGACTTCTCCTTTAGTTAAATTTCTCCAAGAGCCAAACTCCTTTCGAATTCCTCAGATTCCTTCAGGAGCTGAACTCCTTCCGAACTTTTTCTTCAGTCAAATTTCTCTAGGAGTTGATCTTCTTTCGAATTTCTCTTTCAGTCAAGTTCCTCTAGGAGTCGATCTCCTTTTGGACTTTTTTTTCAGTCAAATTCCTCCAGGAGCCAAACTTCTTCCGAATTTTTTTTTCAGTCAAATTCCTCCAAAAGTCAAACTCCTTTCGGACTTCTCCTTCAATCAAATTCCTTCAGAAGCCAATCTTCTTTCAAATTTTTTCTTCAGTCAAATTTCTCTAGGAGCCGAACTTCTTTCAAATTTCTCCATCAGTCAAGTTCCTCTAGGAATCGGACTCTTTTCGAACTTCTTCTTCAGTCAAATTTCTTCAGAAGTCAAACTTCTTTCAAATTTTTTCTTCAGTCAAATTTTTTCAGGAGCCAAACTCCTTCCGAACTTCTCCTTCAGTCAAATTCCTTTAGGAGCCAAACTCCTTCCGGATTTCTCCTTAAGTCAAATTCCTTAAGGAGTTGAACTCCTTCTGGGTTTCTCCTTCAGTCAAGTTTTTTTAGAAATCGAACTCCTTTCGGACTTCTCCTTCAGTCGGATTCCTTCAGAAGCTGAATTTCTTTCAAACTTCTCCTTCAGTCAAATTCCTCCAGGAGTCGAACTCCTTTCGGACTTCTTCTTCAGTCAAAATCCTCCAAGAGTCGAACTTCTTCTAGATTTCTTCTTCAGTCAAATTCCTTTAGAAGTCGAACTCCTTCTGAACTTCTTCTTCAGTCAAATTTCTGTAGGAGCCAAACTGCTTCCAGACTTCTCCTTCAGTTAGATTCCTTCAGGAGTCGAACTCCTTTCGGGCTCCTCCTTCAGTCATATTCCTCCAGCAGATTTTAGCTAGCATTCCTTTTGGATGATCTTCTCTGGTCGTATTCTCTTTAGGAGTCCGAGCGCTTGCCTTTTCTGAACTTCTAAATCTCAATGAATGGGTACATCATTACAGACGATACCTCTCTCTTTGTAACAAATCCCATGCGGCCCCGAACGGCCCACGATCGGATGGTATGGCTATCACTATCAATCTGACAACATCTCTCTCTCCGTAGCAAATCCCATGCGATCTTGAGCGGCTCACTATCAAATGGTATGGCTATCACTATCAGTCTATTACAAGCTCCATCTATAAAAAGAGATCCTTCAGATATATTTTCTCTAAGCTCTCTTTTTCTTTCTAAAACTCTATTGAACTCTTTCTTGAGTACTCCATTTCTGTTGGCCAGAAGAGCTGACTTGATCATTGGAGGGTTCTACCGAAGCCACCACCATCGACTCCGAATGGAACTTTATTTTGTAAATCACCGACGGTGGCCTCTTCTTTCTCAGCTCCAGCTCCATCCAACATCAATCAAATTCTACACCAATAGGATTGACGCTAGAGGAAGGACCCTTTATTTTTGAGGTACTCTTATTCTTAAAGGAGTGCTCAGTCAACCCTGTCGATCTTCTTCTTCAAGGTTTATCTCTACCCTCTCCCTTAATCCCAAGAAATGCCTCCGAAGAAGGTAACTATCTGAAGATCTACCGCTTATGTCGCTAGATCTGAGTCAGATCCATCCATTTCTTCTCCATCATCGACACTTCAACCTCTACCTTTATCAGTAGCCATGGTAGATCTGAAGCAGTTTAACCTACTAATGCAGTGGGTTCAAGGTCTCACCGAAATGGTGTAGGCCATGCGGTAGCTTTCAGTGGCAGTTCCATTAGGAAACCCACCATCGGGATGTCAAAAATCGATCCCAAGGAGGAGCGCTTGGACTAGCATACCCATCGACCTTGGAAAGAAAAAATAGAGAATAGAGGATCCTCGTTCGAATCATGATTCTTCTCTAAAAGAGATCTTCTCCATCTACAGCTATCAGCACATCAGGATCCCGATGTTCCATTTACGCTGGATGCACCTTGGGGATATAAGTATGAAATTATTTATTCTATTACTTGAAATTAAGTTGATGTTTTTATTTTGTTAAAAATTTAATTAATATGAATAAAATGTTAAGCAGATGGAACATTGCATTCAACATTCATCACATGTCGACAAAAGTGGCACAGATTTATAGGTGCCAACTGGATACATTGATTGATATAGATATACAAAGATGAGTAATTTTAATTCATGTATAAATATAATTTTATAGTATTCATAATCTACTATAAAATGATCTTACTGATTCAATTTTATTTTTTATGCTATCAATTTTTGTGGGAGCCATATATAGATGAGATTATAACCATATTACCACAGTATTGCATGGCTCATCGTGATATATGGACTGTAAGGATGCTTCTTATTTGTTTTGATGTGGTGAAGTGGCACTTTTCAGATCGTGTGATATGGCAGTTTAACTGCATTCAGGGCATTTTGGAGCATTTTGATACCAGCTAGCAACTTTATCATATTGATTGATGAGGGAGAGCGCATATTAGCTGGTGTATGAGGCATGTAGAGTACATCACCATTTGGAATGCACGATGAGATCATATAGTTCGTGGTGTTGACATATTAGGAGGCCATTTGTATACGGAGGACTATATGGCTTGGTTTCTTAGCATTACAGTACAGGTCATTGGACAACCTTGGTATGTAGTTTCTAGATATAAGGATGAGAGTTCTACATTGCACATGTTGGTAAGTTCATGAAAACTATGCATTATATATTCTATTTAATGTCATATTGAATTTTATATCTATTGCATATTCTAATTATGTTTTTGTTATGTAGGCTGATCGAATGTCGGGTCTTATGCTAGACACTCATCATGCTTTATCTATAACTGATGAGGATAAGTAGACCCAGATACTATGGGAGATGGAGAGATTATGTGCAAGAACATTGATGATGACTGGTTATGACCTTGATAGTGGTGCGGCTTGGCATGGAGCACCCAATGTGTTAGATACAAGATATACACCATCACTATATATTCCGTATATACTATTACCATATATTTTACAGATGTCATCATCACATATTGCATTTATGCCACCACCTTCTGATCCATAGATGCTAGGATCATCATCTTCCTACGTACCCCAGATGATAGCATCGGGTTTCAGTTGGCATCAGTATAATCCTTTTGCTATAGATACATTTATGGATCCAGATGAGGTTACTCAGCTCACAGATGCTCTAGCAGCACCTGTTATTCATCATATGCATGATCAAGAGACATCTATTGATATAGGGGAGTGTTGACCCCAAGTGTGATTTTGATGAATAATAAAATATTTGAATCTATTTTAGGTACTAATATTTTGGTTGAAGTATTTAAGATAAAGTTCAAGAAGATAGGAACTCATCTCAATGAAGCTCCATATTTTTGATTGAAAGAACCAAGAAAGAAGAGCAAAAGAAATCAAGCTAAATATGTTTCAAAGAGTATTGGATCAAGAATGAACAAAAGAAAAGTTTAGAATTGAATCCAGTAAAGTTTCAATAATTGGCACAGTCAGGAGTCAATCAGGAGTCGACCAGGGGTTGACTCATGGAGGAGTTGACTCATAAAAAGTGGAAGCCGACTCCTGACTCAGTAAAGGCATCGGTCCACAAATAGAATGTTATATACTTCATCCTGCAACTAGAGTCAACTCACAAAATTTGGGAGCCGACTTTGACATGCAGAACTGACACGAGATAGAAATACAGAAGATCAGACTTTTCATCCTGTAGCTAGAGTCGACTCAAGGATCTGCGGAGTCGACTTTCGAGTTTCTGACAGCCCCAATGGCTAGTTTTTAAAATTATCCAAATTCCATTTTTCACCCTCTAAACGGGCTTTCTAATGTTCCAATGGCTATAAACCCATTTTTGGACTTTCCAGCATGGATTCGAAGGCTTATAAAGTTAGATTAAGGTTGGGGAACTCCATATATAAAAGCAAGGAAATGAAAAACATCAACAACTTTTAAAAAATCTATGTGCAGACCAAACAGTGAGCATTCAAGAGCCTTCATTGCTATTCAACCACTCATCTAACTATGCAATCAAGGCATTCTTAAGAGAAGGAAGGGAGCATTCATTGCTAAAGCTCTCCAACCACTCATCTTATGCGTTAAAGCTTCAAATCTACTCTTCAAAGGAGTTTGTTTTTAGTTTTAAATTTCTATAATTCTAAAATCATTATATTTTAAGTTTCAAAGGACTAAAATTTGAGGGATAGGCTCATCCAAGTCTTGAATTGGATTTGTACAAGCTTAGGAGTGGCTTGGGGTTAGATTTTGATTGGTTAGCCTACAAAACCAACTAGATTTTGATTGTAAGTTTGGTAAAAATAATCTTGCTGTAATCTTAGAGATTATAGTAGAATTCTCAAGTGGAGTGCTTGAGGAGTGTACATAGGTGTTGGATTTGACATCGAACCACTATAAAAACTTTATGGCTTTGTGTGTGTGATTATTTTCTTTAGTTGTTATTGTTTTTTATATATTTAAATCACTATATTTTCAGCATATCAATATTTAAATTTTGCATAAATACTTAGTAATCCAAAAAACTTTTGAAAAACCTAATTCATCCTCCCTCCTCTTGGGTTGTTTTTCTGGGCAATAAGTGGTATCAGAGTAGGTGCTCTCATATTATTTGTTGTTCATTTGATTTAGAGTAATCAATTAAAATGATAATCCAATTGAATGTCTCCCTAATGAAAGGGCAGTCCACAAATAGGCCTCCTTTGTTTAATGGTTCTATCTACACATATTGGAAGGCATGCATGTGCATATTCATTCAAGTACTTGATTATGACCTATGGAGTGTCATAATCAATGGACCACACACAACCACAATTAGCATTGAAGGTAACATAATTCCTAAATTTGAAAGAGAATGGGATGAAAATGATAAAAAGTTGGCTTAATTGAACGCTAAAGCAATGAATGTGCTTTATTGCTCACTTGATGTCAATGAATTCAATCAGATTTCTACTTGTATTTCAGCCAAAAAAATATGGGATAGACTTGAGGTTACCCATTAGGGTACCAATCAAGTAAAGAAATCCAAAATAAATATGTTAGTACATAAGTATGAACTTTTCAAAATGAAATCAATTGAAAGCATCACCAAAATATTTATCTAATTTACTGATATTATAAATAGACTTAAAAGCTTAGAAAAATCATACACTAATAGTGAACTTATGAGAAAAATCCTCAGGTCTTTTTCTCAAGCTTGGGAGGCAAAGGTGACGGCTATACAAGAAGCTAAGGATCTCAACATCTTGCCTCTTGAAGAGCTTCTTGGTTCTCTCATGATACATGAGTTAACCATGAAGCAAAACATGGAGGATGAAGTTAAGAAAAAGAAAACCATGGCCCTCAAGTCAATATCAAAGGAAGAAGATGAAGAAAGTGAAGATTTCGAGGAAGGAGATGATGATGAAGAAATGGCACTTGTAATAAAAAAGTTTAGAAGATTTATAAGGAAGAAAATACCAAACTTCAAGAGAAGATCCTTCTCCAAAGATGAACTTAGTAAGGACCAAGAGAAAGACAAAGACAAGGAGCAGCCTACATATTTTGAATGCAAGAAACTGGGTCATTTCAAGATAGATTGCCCTCTATTGAAGAAGTCATCTAAGAAAGTAAAGAAAAAAATAATGATGGCAACATGGACTGATAGTGAAGATTCAAGTTCAGATGAAGAGGGACAAAAAATAGTTAATTTTGTCTTATGGCTTAAGAGGATGAGGTAACACTTGATACTCAACCTAAATTTTTATTTGATGAATTAAAAGAAGTATTTTATGAATTATATGATGATCTTAAAAAGTTAACCCTGAAGAATAAAAATCTAAAATCAATCAATCAAAATCTAATTAAGAAAAAAGAGGAAATATTAAGAGAAAAAGAGCTTATTTCTATAGAAAATCAGAACCTAAAGAAAGAACTTGAAAAATATAAATCCATAGTTGATAAGTTCATATTAAGTTCTGAAAAACTGTAGTTATTACTTCATAATCCAAAAGCTATCTTTAATAAAGCAGGAATTGGCTTTAGAACTCAAAAGAAACAAAAATTTCTAAAGAACTTCTTTGTAAATGATACATCTTTGACTTCACAAAAGTCAATCTATTTTTGCTATGGAAAAATGGGACACAAATCCTATATTTGTAATTTCAAAAAAATAAAGAACAATCCAAATATTAAGAAAGTGTGGGTTTCCAAAGAAACCATGGTCACTAACCCTAAAGGACCCAAGATGACTTGGATACCTAAAACCCCCACTTGATTTTTGATTACAGGTGTGTCTTGCAGTCGATAGAAAGAAAGAAGAATGGTATCTAGATAGTGGCTACTCAAGGCACATGATGGGTGAGAAGAAGCATTTTATCACTCTTGAGGCTAAGAAAGGAGGAATTATGACTTTTGGTGATAATGGCAAAGGACACATCATCGGTAGTGGTAAAATATGTATTACTCCTATCTTTATAGATAATGTACTTCTAGTAGATGGATTAAAGCATAATTTATTGAGTATTAGTTAACTTTATGACAAAAGATTTAAAGTTGTTTTTGAATCACTCATGTGCATTGTCACTAGTCCTATTGATAATAGCATAGCTCTTATTGGATATAGGCATGGCAATGTATACTTAGTAGATTTAGATGATTTTTCCACTAAAAGAAGCCAATGTTTAGTTGCAATGAATGCTAAGACTAATAAAAATAGTTTGCTATGGCATCGTAGACTAGGACATGCTAGCATGGATCTAATTTCTAAATTAATCAAAAGGGATCTTGTAAAAGATCTGCCAAAATTTAATTTTGAGAAAAATAAACTATGTGATGCATGTCAATTAGGAAAGTAAACTAAAAGTTTCTTCAAATCAAAAAATATTGTTTCAACTTCTAGACCCCTTGAACTACTTTACATGGATTTATTTGGACCAACTAGAACCATAAGCCTAGGTGGTAAGAAATATGGACTTGTAATTGTTGATGATTTTTTGAGATTTACTTGGATTTTATTCTTAGCACAAAAGAATGAAGCATTTTCTATATTTACCAAATTTTTCAAGAAAGTTTCAAATGAAAAGGATCTCTCTATTATTTGTATTAGAAGTGATTATGGAACAGAGTTTGAAAACTAATATTTTGAAACTTTTTGTAATGAAATAGGGATTGAACATAATTTTTCTACTCCTAGAATACCTCAATAAAATAAGATTGTTGAAAGAAAAAATAGAATCCTAGAAAAAATGGTCCGAACCATGTTGTGTGAAAGCCATCTCCCAAGATATTTTTGGGCTGAAGCTATCAATACAGCATGTTATATTCTAAATAGAGCATTAATAAGGTCAATATTAAAAAAAACTCCTTATGAACTATGAAAAAATAGAAAACCAAATATTAGCTACTTTCACATTTTCGGTTGCAAAAGCTTTGTTCTAAATAATGGCAAAGTTTACTTAGGCAAATTTGATGCAAAATCTGATGAAAGCATTTTCTTAGGATATTCCATCTCTAGTAAAGCATATAGGATCTTTAACAAACGTACACTAGTTGTTGAAGAGTCTTTACATGTGGTGTTTGATGAAACTAATAATTTACCATCTAGAAAAGCAGATATGGTTGATGATGATGTAGGAATAATTGAGAAAGGAATGAAAGAAGTTACATGAAAGGAGCCAATAACTCAAGTTGACAAAGAAGAGAAAGAAGCTGAACCTAAAGATGAAAACCCTGATGATACTCAAGTTCAAAGCCTACCAAAGGAATGGAAGTATGCACTTGGCCATCCCAAAGATCAAATTATTAGTGATCCATTACAAGGGGTAAGAACTCATGCATCTTTAAGGAATATCAATAACTATCAAGCCTTTGTATCTTAAATTGAACCTAAAACTATAGAAGAAGTTGAAAATGATCCAAACTAGATAAATGCAATGCATGAAGAATTAAATCAGTTTGAAAAAAATAAAGTTTGGATCTTAGTTAACAGACTAAGTGATTATCCAGTTATTGGAACTAAATGGATGTTTAGAAATAAATTAGATGAAAATAGAATAATCACTAGAAATAAAGCTAGATTAGTGGCCAAAGGATATAATCAAGAGGAAGGTATTGATTTTGATGAAATCTTTGCTCCTGTTGCTAGATTAGAGGCAATTAGGTTACTACTTGCATTTGCATATTTCATGAACTTCAAATTGTACCAAATGAATATTAAAAGTGTATTTTTAAATGGATACATAGCAGAAGAAGTTTATGTAGAACAACCATCGGAATTTGAAAGTCATGAATATCCTAATCATATTTATAAACTATATAAGACACTCTATGGTTTAAAACAAGCCCCTAGAGCATGGTATGAAAGACTAATCAAATTTCTAATTGAAAATAAATTTTCTAGAGGAACTTTTAATAAAAATTTATTTTTAAAAAAGAGAAATAAGGACTTATTAGTAGTGCAAATTTATGTAGATGATATTATTTTCGATGCTACTAATAAAAGTCTTTGCCAAGAGTTTGCTAAGCTTATGTAGGGAGAGTTTGAGATGAGCATGATGGATGAACTGAACTTCTTTCTTGGACTCCAGATCAAGCAAAGTAAAGAGGGGATCTTCATCTATCAAATGAAGTATACAAGAAAAATCTTGAAGAAGTTTGGAATGGAGAACTCAAAATCAATTAGCACACCAATGAGCCCCTCTTGCAAACTTGATAAAGATGAAAAGGATAAGAAAATTAATACTAAACTATATAGAGGTATGATAGGATCATTGCTCTATCTTACTGTAAGTAGACCTAACATTATGTTCAATATGTGTATGTGTGCTAGATATCAAACTGATCCTAGAGAATCTCATACCCTAGCTATTAAAAGAATATTTAAATATTTATCTGGAACACTTAATGCTGGACTTTGGTATGATAAATTATCACCTTTAGAATTAATTGGATATATTGATTCTGATTTTGTTGGATGCAAATTAAATAGAAAAAGCACTAGTGGTACTTATCAAATTTTAGGAGTTAATCTAATTTCATGGTTTAGCAAGAAATAGCACTCAGTAGCATTATTTATAGCTGAAGCTGAGTATATTGCTGCTGGAAGCTATTATGCTTAAATATTATAGATAAAATAATAACTTGAAGACTTTGGCATAAAACATAATAAAATTTTAATAAGATGTGACAACATTAGTGCAATTAATCTAACTAAAAATTTAATTCAATACTTCAGATCCAAATATATTGAAATAAGACACCATTTCACTAGAGATCATGTGCAAAATGATGATGTGATGCTTGTGTTTGTTAGTATAGATAAACAATTAGTAAATATCTTTACTAAACCCCTTAATGAAGAGAGATTTAGCATAATTAGGAGAGAACTAGGAACGTGCTATCACTTAGATTAAGGCCAAAACTAAACTCTCTTCATCTAATAGCTCTCAGATGAATTAGAAGTCTCTATAATGCTCTCTAAGGATCCTATCTAGTGAATTTGGTCATTGAATTAAAATCATGTCTCCTCTCCTAAATTTCATAAAAATTTTACATATTATAAGCATATTAATTTATCAGACCCAATCCTTAACTACTTCTCCATCAGATGTACCTATTTTATCTTATGAAAAATCAAAATTCCATAAAACTTAACCAGGGGTCGACTCATGATCGACTCCCATTAGGGTCGACTCACGATTGGCTCATAGTCGAAAACTAGGTTTTTAAACCCAAGCCCTCTCCTCCTCGTCTCATCTTATCCTACCACTGTTCAACCCTAGATTATTTCTAAGATAGTGAGGGACCCTCCATTGCAACCTCTACCTCTCCTCTTTCCATTTTTTTTTTGGATTCATCCTCCAGCCGTGCAGAATGAGGCATGGGAGAAAAATCCAAGTTGCTTGAAGAAGATTAAATCCTATGGAGGAGTGTGAATCTTCAAGCGATGGTGATTCCGACATCGTCCCTGAATCACCTGTTCCTCCTTCCTCTCTACTGGACCGTCAAGTAACAACCGAGAGAAATATGGATTTCTGGCTCTTTGATCGGGAGGGATTAAAAATCAGCAATTGAATTTGGTCCCAACAGTGGGAGCATTTCTTCTCCCTCAACCAACCCACCTACCCTCATTTAGTCCGAGAGTTTTATAGATGCATGACTAGGGGTGAGGATGATCTGAAAAGCATAATGAAGGGAGTCACCTTCCACCTCACACTTGAGAGACTTGGACAAATTTGGGGTCTGCCCACTGAGGGAGTTGCACCACAGTAGCCATTTGATAGGGATTTTATCCTTAGATTGATCACTGGATTGGAAAGTGTTGAAGGAATCACTAAGCTAGAAGCTAATAGTCTGTCCATAGAAATGAGAGTTCTCAGTCACATTATTGCTTGGATTATTTTTCCCAAGATCGGCAGACTTGATCTAGTTCCTGATAGAGTTATTGGGATTATGGACTATATTGTTCGAGGTGTGTAGCTCAACCTTCCTTTATTGATCTTTAGATAGATGTGGGATGGAATAGGAAGGGCCAGAGCATGTCTTCCTTATGGTATGGCACTGACCTCAGTCTTTAGGAAGGTTGGGATTGATTTTGAGGGAGAGCTATCCTTGCATTTGAGACATATAGACACATATGGGAAGAAAACACTCACTAGAATGGGGTATCAGAAGCTGAATGACAGATGGATCAAGAGAGCTTCAGGATAGGAGCATCCATAGGCTAGAGATGGAGCCAAACCTAGTCAGACTATAGATATTCCTCCGACACAGTCTCCAACCGAGCCAATCGTAGACCCATTCACCACTCCTCTAGGTCCATTTGCTAGTACTCATCCTCCTCCAGATCAGACTATTGATGATCAGGTCGCTCGGATCACCCACACTACTTTAGATGGACTGAGACCTTAGATGGAGGGGATCCAGATCGAGATAGCTAGGTTGGCATCTGACTTAGCTTATGCAATAGAAAGAGAGATCCAGCATGTCCTCTGATATGATGACATCACTATTAGCATCCATGGGATAGTTGGTGGATATTCTGAGGACTCATGCTCCACCAGGATCGATGGTAGTAGCGACCACCGCAACAGTAATAGCAGAGGCAGCGACTGAGGCAACAACATGTACTATAATTGCTAACATAGTTGAGGCATATTCAGATATTGTTTTTCTTCCACCTTCAATTTTTGAGCCTCCTCCCAATGCACCTGATCAGCCTCCTACCACTCAGCCTCCTCCTAGATCCCTTAGGACATATTCTAGAGTTGGAGGACCATCCACTCATACCAGGAGCAGAAAAGCGACTAGAGCTAGCTCCTCCACCATACTGGATGTCCCCTCTAATTGATCTACTAGGACCTAGGTCATCTTATTTAGGTCTTAGTATATATCTATATAGTGTGTTAGGATCTAGTCATGGTATTAGGTTTTAGTTATGTTGTCCGTATCATCTTGTTGTTGATGATACCTTATCTTAGGCTTTTGTGTGTGTTGTATGAAAGTACCTTATCTTGATCATGATATGTACTACTTTGATATCTTTTTGTATGCAGTACATATCCCTATGAACTATGTACTTCTTTTATATATGTATGAATATTTCCTTTTATATTCTTTTCTTGCAATTCATTCTTTGACGATGATAAAAAAGGAGAGAAAAAGGTAAGTATAAAGAAAGGGAGAGCACATACACAAAGATGAAGGAGAAAAAGATGAGTATAAAGAAAGGGGGAGCACATACACAAAGATGAAGGAGGAAAAAGATAAGTATAAAGAAATGGGAGAGCACATACACAAAGATGAAGGAGAAAAAGATAAGCATAAAGAAAGGGGGAGGAACACAAATAAAAATAATAAGAAAAATAAAACAAAAGCAATAAGTGACTCATATCTTAAAAATTCTGAAAATATGATACATACTAAAAATTTGGTATAAAATGGCACATTAATGGCACATACCATAAAATTCAGAAATTTCTTAATTGGTGGCATACTTTGCTTTTAACAAATAGAAAGGAGGAGGATCTTTGAAATTAAAATAGTTAATTAATACAAATGGATGAACTTGCATAAAATCTGAATTTGTATTTGAAATATTGCTCTCTTCACTTTGAATATCTTTTCTGAATTTGCAAATGTTATGTATAAACTCAAAGATTTTGTCATCATCAAAAATGGGAAGATTGTTAACCCCATATATGATTTTGATGAATAAAAAAATATTTGAGTCTATTTTGGTTACCAATATTTTGGTTGAAGTATTTAAGATAAAGCTCAAGATGATAGAAATCCATCTCAATGAAGCTCTATATTTTTTATCGAAAGAACCAAGAAAAAAGAGCAAAAGAAATCAAGCCAAATGTGTTTCAAAGAGTATTGGATCAAGAATGAATAAAAGAAAAGTTTAGAATTGAATCCAGCAAAGTTTTAGCAATTAGTACAGTCAGAAGTCGATCAGGAGTCAACCAGAGGTTGACCCATGGAGGAGTCGACTCATGAAAAGTGGGAGCTAACTTCCGACTCAGTAAAGGTGCTAGTCTAGGAATAGAATGTTATATACTTCACCCTGCAACTAGAGTCGACTCACGAAATCCAAGAGCCGACTCCACTACGCAGAATTATCATGGAATAGAAATACAAAAGATCACTTTTTACCTTACAGCTGGAGTCGACTCAAGGATCTGGAAAGTCAACTTCCGAATTTCTGACAGCCCCGACGACTAGTTTCCATAACTACCCAGATTCCATTTTTCATCCTCTAAATGGGCTTTTCTGATGTTCCAATAGCTATAAACCCATTTTTGGACTTCCTAGCTTGGATTAGAAGGCTTCTAAAGTCAGATTAAGACTGGGGAACTCAATATATAAAAGCAAGGAAGTGGAAAACATCAGGAATTTTTGAAAAATTTGTGTAGACCAAATAGTGAGCATTCAAGAGCCTTCATTGCTATTCAACCACTCATCCAGCTATGCAATCAAGGCATTCTCAAGAGAAGAAAGGGATCATTCATTGCTAAAGCCCTCCAACTACTCATCTTATGCATTAAAGCTTCAAATCTGCTCTTCAAAGGAGTTTGTTTTTAGTTTTAAATTTCTATAATTCTGAAATCATTGTATTTCAAGTTTCAAAGGGCTGAAACTTAAGGGATAGGCTCATCCAAGTCTTGAATTGGATTTGTATAAGCTTAGGAGTGGCTTGGGGTTAGATTTTAATTGGTTAACCCACAAAACCAACTGGGTTTTGATTGTCAGTTTGGTGAAAATAATCTTGCTGTAATCTTGAAGATTATAGCAGAATTCTCAAATGGAGTGCTTGAGGAGTGGATGTAGGTGTTGGATTTGATACCGAACTACTATAAAAACTTTATGGCTTTGTGTGTGTGATTATTTTCTTTAGTTGCTATTATTTTCTACACATTTCACTATATTTTCAGCATATTAATATTTAAATTCTGCATAAACACTTAGTAATCCAAAAAAAAAATAAAAAACCCAATTCACCCCCCCCCCCCCGGTTGGGTTGTTCTTCTGGGCAACAAGGATGCTTCATCATAGGTGATACAGTAGGAGGAGCGATCATTGAGGACTTTCTTGAGAAGGTCCAAGCGATAGAGGCCACCACGATGTCCTTATGGAACCTAGTATTTTTTGGGCTTGTACTATGATTCTTTTTTTATACTATGTGATTTCTTTCTTGTAGACATGATATTATTATTTTATCTTATATTATTAATTATTATTTCCATCGGAGACTACTTAAGATGTTTTGTTTGTTTAATTTAAAGTGTTAGAATTTGGTTTCATGTTATGTTTTCTGATGGCAAGTCATGTAGCTTTCCCCTCACACCTTCGTCATGTAATATATGTTAGATATATGTGCCCTAAAAGCCAGAATTGGCTGACACTTGTAATACACTTCTAGGGGCAAAATTATAATTTTGACTATAATCAATAAAATGGGTTATTTTCTATCACATATGTGTATTTAGTATCTGTGATACATCCTTTGAGTTAATGATAATGATAATTCATATTTTCAAGAGTTGAAAATTTAAGACATGAATAATCATTATTAACTCATAAAATGCTCCCGACCATAGGATCATCACGAGGATGGTGATTGATCTGGAAGGTTGGTGTATAATCGCTTCTCTTTAGTAGATGAGTCTTGAGTCTACGGTGGAGACATCGGAGCGAGAGTACAGGTACTCGTTAGAGAACGAGGGCACTGAGCATGACCACCTCGAGTAGTCATTAGGAAGTCTACCTTCTCGTCAATGACTGACTCGATGCTGCAGTAGTGTGTCTGGTTCTTTGACCTGAGGTGCATCGGCAGTTCACCTTGAGGGTGTTATAGTTTGACTACACCATTACTCGATCTTCCTAGCCATATGAAATCCTGAGGTGTATGTTGGCTATAGCATGTTCATTGTAGGAACTGGATTGCATCAAGATGGAATCTATCTACCTCGGTGGTAGAGGAGCAGCCCTATGATGATCATGAGAATCAAGTCCAGAAGCCCATGGCCATGGCAGAGTGAAATAATAGAAAGAGTTTCTATTTAGATTTTCACATCGGACTCGAATCGAATGATTACATCATATGACAGAAACTAGGGTTTGACGAGTTCACCTTAACCCTAATCTGATCGGGGCTCAAGATAGAAGAACTTAATCACATAGGTAGCTGCACCAAGAGGTTCGCATTCAGCTCTGATGGGTTGCCACCATATACTGCTAGGTGTCACTGGTGGATTTTGGGAGCAATTAGAATGATTTAGATGATCGATCATTCTAGCTGTTCGAATCAGAAGAGTTCTGATCCATCGAAAGGAGTTTCGATGATGTCGATGATAGAGATCATGACATATCCCATTACCATATAGAACTGAACCTAACTGGGTCACACAAACAAGGGTTTGAATCTGGTGATCATCAATTGAACTGATCCAGTTCAATTGATCTGAATGAGATTCAATTAGGTTCAAAAAAATCGTGCTAGCACTCGATTGAACCTAACGTTCTTCTTTTACTATCATAAATAAGTTATCCTGACTGAGCCAAAGGAGTTTGTGCTCGATCAGAGGCCTTCACTTGGTCTGACTGGAGCTTGTCCAAGTCAGAAAAGGTTGTCTTATTTTGTAAGACATTATCTGCCATTTTTGGTCACCTACCATTTCTCGTCCTTTGACTTTGGTCAAAAGTTGACCTTTGACTGGTCAAATGTTGACCATTGATACTTTGACTTTTGTCCACGTGTCATGCACCTATTGGAGAGCTGGTGGGGGCTTGTCCCCCTGCCAGAACCTAGCAAGGAGGAGGGCGCACACCACCCTTGGCGTGTGCCCAAGTTGGAGGCGCCCAGGAGTCCCTATTGGATAGGGACTCCATCTCCTTTTTGGATTTCAATTAGACTTCTCCTAAGAACCAAGTTTGACTGGTCTTAGGCACCATCTAAGGATGAATCCACGGGACTCTATTTCCACCAATCAGATTTAGATCTGATTTCACAAAGGATTGTGATTGGTTGGGAAGAAGAGTTGGATCATGCATAGTCTATAAATAAGACCCTACGCCCAACTCAAAAAGCATTGAAAATTCCCATGCCCCAAGGCTTCCTCTCCTCTCCTCCTTCATGCCAAATCCATCTTCTTCCTCTCCTCTCCATGCCCAAGGTGGTTTGGGTTCTTGGTTGGTGCAATCCAGACGAGAGAAAGGCGACTGAAAGCTAGAAGGCTGCGCTGCTACAAAGGATAACTGCTGATCTTCGAAAGGTATTTTGAAGATCCTCCAAATCAGATCCAGATCTAATTTTTGGAGATGTGATAGAGAAGAAGAGGATCTCTAGATCCAGCTCAAGTGGATACTGGTAGAGGCCAAGCACTTGCGTGGCTAGATCCAGAACCATCCGCTGCTTACAGGATCATCAACGGGCAATAGGATTACCCACTTCAAGGTAAATTAAATTTGATTTCATTGATTTGAATTTATTTTAATTATTAAAATAATAAAAATTAGATTTAAAATATCCTAGATCTGATCTAGATTAAAGAAAAATTTTTTGAAATATATCTCTTGATCCGATCAGATCTAAACGAACCTGGTCCAAAAAATCAGGATTTTTCTTCAACTGGTATCAGAGCCAAGGTTCTAAAGTATTTAGATCTAATTTTAAATTTATTTTAATTAGATAATAAGTGATTTTAGATGTCACATGAGATGTGATCAGATCTAAAATAAAAAAAATTAAAATTAAATAATTTGAATCTAAGATTAGAAAATATGCATGACTAGTTCTAAAATAGAATAGTTCTATAGAATAGTCTTGCATGTTTTCAATTTAATTAATTAAATCATATTTTAGATCTATTTATTTATTATTTTTTGATATTATAATTATTATAATAACATCTAAAAAATAGTAAATAAAATTATTTAATTTTAAACATCATATGAGATATGATTGATGCATGTCTAGACTAGTTGTAGAATAGTTCTACATAGTTGTCTAGATTAGAGTTTATTTTGATAAGATCAATTTAAATCTAATTTTTTAGATTATTATGAGATAATTTAGATCTAAAAACATGCATGATTCGATACATGAGATGTATGCAAAATATGCCATGATTAGATCTAATTTGTATATGAGATATATGATATAGATCTAAAACTATTTTGTAGTATTACATGTTCTTGATTAAGGCATTCCTTCTTGGCCGTCCGGTCATAAGAACAAAGAAGAATTTAAAGGCCCTCTCCTCCCATCCGATGGGACGTTCTTATGATGTGTAGGGGTGCTGCACGTTCGTCTTTAATCAGAAACCCAAAACTTACTTTCTGCAAAACCCTAGATCCTGAAATCCTATGATTTATTGTGCATATTTTATTTATGAACCCTACTTAATTAAAAATTAAGATTATAAAATATTAATTAGATCTAAAATTGATAATTTTAGATCTAAGACATATTCATAATACTGGGTTCGAGCTTGGGTAGCTCAATTAGGTCTAAGCGATTGATCAAATCGAATCAAGAGTTGGTTAGATGGGATCAACAATGCTTAAATTGACCAGCCTAATAGGATTAAGTCTGGGTCAAGATCGAGTCACGATCAAGCAAGACCTAATTAGGCTCAGAGGTTAGAGTCTGGATTGTAGGCTAACCCAATTGATTCTGACTCAACAATTTGGTGTCTAAGGTAAGTTTGGCACATACGACCGACTTGGTTTTTAATTGGAGAGCTACTCCTCCCGGGATCTAGTTTATGTGGCACTAGGGTAGTGTTGATGGAGATTTCAACCTGTGGCAGATATCAAAACCTCAAACCGAAATAGACAAACATTCATATCTGTCTCCGACAAACAAATCAAATCACAACCATCATCGATATCAGATGCTGCGGCAAGTCAAAAACAGGAGTAAGCATTCCCTTAGCGACAACACACATGGAATTTATGGACTATATAAATCTGCCTAAAATCCCAAAATATCAGAAATTAAAGTAATACATCAGACTGACCACTATCATTCTAAAACATTTACTAATTCTTCACCAAAAACACTGAGCGAAGGACCACATTATAATATTTTTAAAACCAGCTTAATAGCCCTTAATCTTAAAGGAAGCTGAGTTCTCACCAAATTTATATTTCATTAAAGACAAAATTGAGTCGTCAAAATATCCTACCTCATATTCATGCGATTAAACATCAATCCTATCGAGAAGGGTTACCGTATACTGGCTCTAATTGAGATCAACTTCATTCAGATACCAACTTAATCCCATGTAGGTAGATTAAACACTATATCAAACCGATAATGGGAATCTAGAATTCCCAAATTATACATTAAAAAAAACCTTACACCAACAGAAGAATCGAAAAAAGTGCACATCTCAGATCAAGAAGATTGGACTTAGACACTGATACTACTGCCCAATAGACCTTTCCACGGTAAAAAGCTGGAGAAAGATTATTGTAAAATTCACTGATAAATACTACACAAAAAATAATAATATATGATATGACCAATACCCATAAAGCAAAAGATCGTAGAATTATAGGAAACTGATCACTCATAGTAAAGGACACGATTACATAGTGGCAAACAAAATATATATTTGACTCACTAACCTCTCCACTATATAACACACTAGGAGTATATATTTATCTATCAACATTATTATAGCTAGAGTAAATTAACTAGTGAGTCAGTGATGACCCATTCATTTCCAGTATATGTAAGATAATTCATCTCAATATACTCTTACAAGAGGATTGTCAATATTAAGCAATCAATAGATCAGTGTAAAAACTCATTATTAAAACACACTCAATTACTCGACACACTATCATTAGAGGTACATAACAAGGCACTCCAGAGTCCAATTAATAATGCCAGAAAAAGGATTTGAGTAGAGATTCTACGAGATCTGCATATACTCCTAATATAGTAAAATTAAAATATCCTGACGATATAGGATGTGGAGATCACCGAGAGAGAGCGCGGAGACGACGAGTCATTATATAGTAGAACTCATCTAGAGAAAACCAAGGGAGAAACTGAGCCACGAGATGACCACAACACAAACAACCAATAGCCAAAACACTGCCTCGAGAGTAGTCATTAGAGAAGTCTTCAATAGTCCCATCTACGATTATATGGACTACGGCGGGAGTGCTTCAGGGCAGTAGAGGTAGAGTCTGACCATCTCTCAATTTTGGAGCAGTATCTCGCATCACCGATGAGCACAGTGATACTGCGATATATTGCGCATGGTCTTTCAATAGATATGCGAATACATCTCATTTATTACACACGAAATCTTCCTAAGCCACTAATATACAAACAAAATCACGAAACATCAGCAGGTGTCATATAGTTGAGCCTATAAAGCTATCACTCCCATTGTATAGAGTAGAACTACGAAATTTATAGTATACGACAGAACGGAAATCGGTATACTGCTTAACCATTATAGTCAGCAGAATACAAAGCGGAGAGCAAGCCACAGCATGGTAATGCCATATTCATCGAAAATCCCACATCCAGTCACCAAAGTATTCATCGGAGCCATGACGAAGTGAAATAATTAGAAAGAGTTCTCTCCTAATATTTAGATTCAATCATCGAACTACCAAGAGACCACGAGATAATATACAATACACATAGCGGACTAACGGATATACTACAGAAGTTTGACGATTCACAACATCTCACACTGTATCTGACTCCGAGAGGCAACCAAACTCAAGTACGAACAAACACGATAGAGATACTATAAAATCACCGAGGTAGTATAGCAACACACCCAAAAGAGTTATCACGCACACAAATATATCTCACACCCATCCTGATCCCCCAAGGGAAATGAAGATCGCTCCACACCATAAATTGCTATACAAAAGAGACATCGCTCACTCAGCTCAGTGAGACTTATGGAGAAAGCCAATTAGAATGACCTTCATTGCACGCATAGATTCCGCGGACTCATTCTATAGTTAAGTCACCAACATTCAAGAAACAAATATCAGCAATTTACTCGTATTATTCCATCTCAGCAAGAGTAATGCACTATTCGAATCTCAATAACCAGACTTCCACACAAAGATGAATAAGCACGCATACATCGGCTAACATCCAATTCTCCATCCATTATTTAATATTACACGAACTACAAAAATCATCTAACTGAGGTTCACACAAACAAGGGTGCTAATTCTGATTGATCATTAAATTGCAAATATATAATATCCCTAGTTCAAACTGAAATCATTGACGATATCAAGAGTTCACACAATGTAAGCGAGATACATTCAAAGACACGGAAATTACGTGCTAGCACTCGCAGTGAAATTCCTACACAGTAGACTCTATACATTTAACCACTTTGCATCCAAAAGTATCCTGCTCCACTCGACTAGAGAGAAAACCTAACCAAAGAGTACTCTATTGTAGAGTCCGTCACCGAAGGATGCCAAATCAATATGATGGGCCGCTTCACAACTTACTCTGGAAAGGCATTGTCAGTCACAAGTTCTAAAAACACAGAATCATCGATTAGTTTATCTCATTCTAAATATTCACCCCAAAACTAATCTGACTCCATACTTAAATGGTCAGTCTACTACACCATTACTCTCACGTCCACCTTACCTGATATTTTGGTTCAACAATCACTCGACATTATGTAGGTCAAATATTGACCATTGATATTTTGACATTTTGTTCACACATGTCATGTGCACCTATTGAGAGCTGGTGGGAGCTTGTGCCCCCTACCAGAATCTAGCAAGGAGGAGGGCGCACCCACCTTGGCGTGTGCCAAGTTGGAGGCGCCTGGAGTCCTGTTGGACAGGGACTCCATCTCCTTTTTGGATTCTTTGACTCCTCTAAGAAAGAGTTGGTTGGTCTTAGACACCATCTAAGGATAATTCCAAGGGTATCTATTCCACTAATCAGATTTTGATTGGATTTCATTGAGGGTTATTGTGGGGAGGAGGAGTTGGATCATGCATAGTCTATAAATAAGAACCCTACGCCCAACTACAGATTGAAATTCCCATGCCCCAAGGCTCCTCTCCTCTCCTCCTCCATGCCAAATCCATCTTCTCCCTCTCCTCTCCATGCCAAAAGTGGTTTGGGTTCTTGGTTGGTGCAATCCAGTAGAGAGAAAGGCGACTGAAAGCTAGAAGGCTGCGCTGCTAGCAAAGGAAACTGCTGATTCTTCGAAAGGTATTTTGAAGATCCTCCAAATCAGATCCAGATCTAATTTTTGGAGAGTGATAGAGAAAAAGAGGATCTCAGATACGCACCAGTGGATACTGGTAGAGGCCAGGCACTTTGCGTGGCTAGATCAGAACCTTCCGCTGCTTATAGGATCATCAATGAGTAATAGGATTACCTACTTTAAGGTAAATTTAAATTTAATTTAATTTAATTATAAATTTATTTAAATATTAATATAGTAAAGAATCAGATCTAAAAATATCTTGATATGTCTGAATTAAAGAAATTTTTTTGAAATATATTCTTTGATCTGATCAGATCTGAAATGAAACGTGATCCAAAAAATCAGAACTTTTCTTTATATTACCCACATCGATATTTATATTTTTAATTAATTATATAAAATTTTTTAAATATATATGCTAAACTGTTCTTGTAGTTTATTATCATGTTTTTTTACAAAAGCCTCATTACCTAAGCATGGCCAACGCATTTTTTGAGGTGTTTTCGATTCAATCCTTCGTGAATAGTGGTGGAGACTGACATCAAATATTGGGAGGGCTAATAGTAATAATTTTATTAATTAATTTTTTGAATAAAATATTTTGATAATATAATAATAAATTTAAGATATATAAAATTAAATATTATAAAAATATCAAATAAATATTTAATTATGCATAAACAAACCATAAATTAAATTTTATTAGAATTAGTTAGAAGTTCAATTTCTCAATTAATTTTTAACATCAAATTTCAAATATAAAAATATACTCAAATAAATATTATCTTATATTATTTTTAATTCATGATCAATATTAATTTGGAAGGAGGTAGCCAAAGGGGGAAATGGCAATTGGCAATGGAAATCGCGCAAGCTTGGGATTTGGCATGCTAAAGCTACAATATTGGAAACCTCCAATTTACTTGTGGTGGGGAACCCCAAAAAATAGATGTTTGGATTGGAGGAGTTGGCCGTGTAACTCATCTCAAGGCATCAAAATAATCTTTGATCATCTTCTAGTGTTTTCCAATATATCTGACCATTTTCAACTACTGAACGATCCATGAATGTTCCAGGGATGTTGGTTTGTGATTTAGAGAATATTAACTACATTAATGTTTAATGATGAGAGAAGCTAGTAGCCAATGTTGATTATTGAAGTCTAATGACAATTAGTCAAAGGTATGTAGTGGAAGTTTCTGGTCAACATATTAAATGAAATGAGATAAAAAGGATTGGCCATGGGGTGAGGAACGACATGCTATAAAGCAGCCATTTGGAGAAAGGCGCTTTAGAATCCCATTGCGAGTGGCGCTTTTAAAAGCGCCATTATAGCAAGTGGTGCTTTATAAAAGCACCATTCAAAATATCATTTCACACTTTTTGTTTTTTTAGTGGCTGACTGGCCAAGTGCAAATGGTAGGGCTGACTGGGCATCGAAATCTATTGTGAATTGGCACCTTTTTACCTATCAAAAATCCACCACATCTGCAATGGCATTTTAGCTCATTTGCATCATTTTGGTAATATTAAGTTGGACAAATCTACATCGGTTTAGATAATAGTTTTCAAAAATCATATTAATACGAAAAGAACTCCATAAACCAGCCTCATAGGCTTTTCCATCTCTCCATCATTCCTACATCATCTTTTGATACAAATTAATTTCAAAAGTGTTGGTGCGAAATCTGATCGTCATTGGACAGGAGCACTAAGAGGATCGGGTAGAAGACGAGGTGCCGTACGCGTGATTTCTAACAATAAGTCTCATCGCAGAGCTAGGATGGGTGGCTCGGCAAAGAACCACTCGACGATCAAGTAGACTCTTTTAACCATAGAAATGAGTACTCCCACGTAGGAAAGTGTAGAAGTATCGAAGAAGAAGAAGAGAGCTTGAAAAAAATATTATGGGAGGGTTCTTTTTTTATCGCTGCGGTAGTCCTGTAACAACTGATAGTGATAGCTGCAACCACTTGGTAGTGGGGCGTTCGCGAGCCATATGGGATTTATTTAAACTGGAGAAGTGGTGTCCGTGTCGTGATGTGCTGCATCTGTTGGAGATCCACAGTTGGAGTTCAAGACGAGGTAAGGTTGCAGACGAAATGAAGGGCTCTTAGGATATTATGGTTTTGAAGGAGTTTGAGGCTTCTCAGGATTGACCATGTGTGGCTTTTATTTGTTAATGTTGAAAGTGTTACGCCGTGGTCCTTTTAGATGCTAGAAAAAATCTGACCAGAAGAAGAAAGTTCGGTAAGGGGTTCGACCGACGGAAGAAGGCTTGGAAGATGTCTAGAATGAAAGAGTCTGATGTGAGGGGTCCGGCTGGCTTGAAGTATTGACTGAGGCTTAATAGGGAAAGCACTGATTGAATAACCTGGGTCATCTGTTGTTCATTGTGAGTTCACCACTTCCACGGTGCGTCGTCACGTGTGTGAATAAACTGATAAGTGGCTGAAGTTTGTTTGGGGGACAGTTCGAGAAGCTCAGCTGTTGGAGTTTGGCTGATTGATTTCTGCCAAAAGAGAAAGGGGGTCCAAGGAAGTATCGTCGCAAGGTGGGTGCCACATAGGCTATCAGAGAGATCATCGGATAGGATGCATAAGAGCTGGAGGACTTGGTCGATTCTCTGGTAAGAAGTATTGACTATTCAAGCTTGATGAGAGAAGGATCTGCAAACGCCCTTCGAATCCAAATCGATATTCCCTAGCCAATCAGATTATCTGTCCATAGGTGTTGGAGGTTGGCCATCTCGGAATGATTTTAGGGTTCGAATACTCGCTACGGGTTTTGAGGTTCGATTTTATATGCACAATTGGACAAAATTGATTTAAAGAGTGCTGAGTCTTAGGCTAGAAGACTTCAGAGAGGCATGGATTTATCGGTCACAACACTAGTCTTCCTACTTTCGAGTTCGAAGTTTGTAAGATGGGATAAAATGAGATGCTGAAAAGTGTCGGCGAGATTTTTCACCACTATTGGGTTCTGCATCTAGAGTTGGATGGGAAAATTTTGGCTTTCTACCCGGGTTGATGTCGAAGCTTCGTAAATGGCGCGGTGATACCAAAAAGACTATATTTTTGATATCCATAGAAGACATTCGATCAAAGTATAGCACATTAAAAGATCTATCTCCGTTGGACAGCATTTTTGCCGATGATGTAGTGGGACACGCGCTCGATCCAGAGAATCAGGCTGGAGCAAAACCTGCATTATCATAACTATCTTGTGACTCCAGGGCTTACTTAACCCATCCTCTCCTCTCTTCAGTCCTTACTCCATTCTTGCTAAAAGTCCTTCATCTCTTCCTTCTGTGTTCTCTCTCTATTACGAGTAACGGGTTTAGCTCTTTCCTCTAATTCTTTCTTTGGTTTCCGATGCAACCTCCCTCAATTTTTGCTATTCAATTATCGTCATCTCCTTAGTTCTCATAATCGAATTTAAATGGTCAACTCTCCGATACCAATTTTTTGGATTATCATTCTTTCTATTTTTGTTGAAAGTAAACACCTTAAATTTTTAATTTTGAGTGATTCCTCGATTTACTCGATCCCAAATGCCCGTATGTGAGGGATCCTGGTCCAACCTTGTTCTAGAGCTCGACCCCTCTAACCTTGGTGACTTCCTCATGAGGAAGCCGAACCTGCGGATCGCGGTCCAATTCCTTTGTGCCTGCTACCAATCTCTATCTAGTAGACTTCGGCCCGAGGACCTATCTTATCATAGGATTCAGTTTGGGAATTACCTCCAAGTTACGAGCTCGAACCCATAGGCTCGACGAATCGATGCGTTGCTCACACCTCCTACCGAATCTATCTGTATACAAAAATTCTTATGGAATCGGCGCCTTAGGTTACTCCACCTTACTCCTTTGTATGCTTAACTTATTTAGGTTTCAAATATTTTTCTTGTTTTGCCATATGCGGCTGAACTCTTGCTCATAGGATTTCTCTCTATAAGAATTTCACCTTCGTCAGGGCATACCCGACCTATGACCATTTCGTTGTTCCATAATTTTTTTAATCATTTAAAATCATCCCACCCGCCTATAGGATTGGTCGGTATGATGTTCCATAATTCGGATAGGAAGGGACTGTTTCAAAGGAGTGCTTCCTTCACTCCAGTTCATTGGTTGGAAGGGAGAAATTCTTCTTTGTTTCCATCCTCCTAGGGCTAGGGCTTTCCTCATGCTGGGGTATGAGTAAGTAGAAACGAACTCCGTTGGACTCTTATGGCTACGAAATATAGAGGATCGAAGTTACTGCATCGATGAATTGAAGTATCTTATAACTTACTCCCCATAAAATTCTAAACTTTTGGATGATGAAAACAGATTCTTGTTCCAATATTTAGTCTCAATCCTCTTAAGCCAATAGATAGTTTCTTCATATTTAAGCCAGCGCGGTGGTATCCATTCTATCTTAATTTTACTAACTTTTCTTTGCATAAATAGACTCTTAGAGGACAGAAATACATTGATAAGGAATATCCGCGCACCCTTAAAAGCAAAGAAAACGATTCTTCTAATGAACCATAGAGAAGAGTTTGGCATAGTGAGAGTCGAAGTGCCAACCATGCCAATATTGCGATTTGTGGCCGACCCTTGAATCCTGCCGTTATCATGTCGAGCTCGGCTTATCGATTGAAGCTGCCCCTTTTTTACTCTTGTTTCAAGCAAGAGGCAGTTGAGGAGGAGTAGAAGAAGAAGAGGGCCATCGGCTAAAGAAGGTCCGTGCATGGAAGGCTAAGGCTCTGAAGGAAGAGGATCTTAGCCAAGAGAAAATTTAGGGGTTTTCCTGGAAATGATCGAGAGAGATCGTCCAGTTGCTGATGGAGGGGAGCATCCTTCCCACATCATCAACAAGAAAATGTGCAGAAGGATGATGGCTGAAGAGAGTTTTGATGAAGTCTTCTATAACCTTCCATGAGGTAGGTGGCTTCTTTCTGAGTTTCTAGCTTTATGTATGCTGGCTTCCAGCTAATTAAAGTTAGGATCTTTAGGATTTATGTGATTCCCGCTTTTTATGTTTGAGTTGGGAACAAACTATTTTATGTCCAACTCTAGTAGGTGGCGCAAAATCAAAAAATCAGGCCAAACGCTTCCAAAGTCCTGAAGAAAGCCCCGCACAAAGCTGAGAAGGCTCGGGCCAAGGCGAACATTCTAAAGTCCTCGGAGACTCACATTCATCTGAAGTAGAAACGCCTTCAGAAAAGAGTTGAGAAGAGGAGCACGGCGAGATGGCTAAGTTGAGGGCTTGAGGCTAGCTTTGGGAAGGAGGAGAAAAGGACGAGGCATTAGGTAGTGTTGAGTATATATGTGTATGCCCTAGAAACCAGAATTGGACTAACACTTTGTATATACAACTTCTAAGAACAAATATATGAATTAATTAAAATAAAAATAATAAAATCAAAAATTATTTTACTATCATAAATTGTATTTAGTCTATTGAATACATCCCTTTGAGTTAATGTAAATGTAATTCCTTAAATCTCACTTCTTATTTTTAAAAGGGTTGAAAATTTAAAACATAAATTTCATTAATTAACTCATAAAATGCTCCTGACCGTAGGATCATCAATGAGATGGTGATGTGATCCAAAAGGAAGTGTTAGTGTATAATTGCACTTTCTTATAGTAGAGAGATCTTGATGTCTGATTGCGTGTAGAGACAATCAGGAATGGGAGTACAGGGTAAACTCGTTTAGAGAATGAAGGGTCACTAAGTTGTGAACCACTCTGCAACATACATTAGAAGTCTATTTCTCATCGATGACTGGCTCCAAGCATAGTTATGTATACTAGGCTTCTATGATGAATCCGTTAGGTCTACACTGTGTACCTGGGGGTATTATAGTTTGAACTATACCAATGGACTCGTTATCTACCTACGCGATTCGAAATCCTAGAGAGTAATATGTTAGGCTATAGCATGTTCATTGTAGGAATCTGGATTTCCACCAAAGAGTATGATTTCTAAATTCTACCTCAGATAGATGAGGAGTAGCCCCTACATGCATGATCAATAAGATCCAAGTCCATAAGGCCCATGCCATGGTAGAAGCTGAAATAATAGAAAAGAGGTGATTCTATTAAGATTTTCATACTATTGGACGAATCGACTATGATTAAATAAATACATGATGGGATATATAGGCGTTTGCGACGAAGTTACCTTATACCCAAATTCGATCGGAGCTACAAGAAATAGAAGTAAACTTAACCACACATGGGTAACATTGCACCGAGAGGGTGTCATGTGTGATTTAGAGAGAATATAGAATTGAGATTTAGATGATAAATCAATATTAGTTGTCTGAATCAGAAAAAGTTCTGATCGCATCGAAAGGTGTGTGCGTCGATGATGTCGATAATAGAAATTCGCAACATAATCTTCCATTACCATATATGAATACTTAAATTAACTGAGACTCCTATAAACAAGTGATTTGAAATATGGATATCATCCAATTGGAACTATGACCTAGTCACATATGCTTTGAAATTAGATTCAATTAGGTTTCAAAAAATATGCTAGCACATGATTGAGGCCAATGTTTCTTTTTTATACATATATTAAGAAGTGTCTCGACTGAGCCAAAGTATATATTTGGCTTAACTTAGAACCTTTATTTGATCTGTACTAAGAGGCTGTCTGTCAGTAAAAGGATTGTCCTTAAATTTATGATATAAAAGAGAATTTGAGATAACCACCTACCATTTTATCACAACTACTACACAATTTTATCTTTGATTTGTCAACATTGACTTTTTGACACTTTAGACAATCTGCACTATGTTCATGCAGCCATAGGTAGAGATAGGGGTTTGTCCCCTGCTAAAAGAGCGAGAAGAGGGAGGGGGCTTACATGCTGGATAAGAGGCGTAGCCGCCCAAGGATGATGATGCACTGGAGCTCCCATACTACAATGGGACTATAAGTATGACTATCATTCATTCTACCTAAGGTGGTGCAAAGATTTATTGTTTGATCGCAGTCTCTGGCCACTACCTAAGAGTTCAAAGAGGACTCTCATATTGTAATTGGATAGAGATGAGGTTATCATGTCATATCAAATTAGATTTAGGTCTGATTGCCATTAAAAGATCATGAAGGTATTGGCGTGCGACGATGAGTGTGGCACTGCATTGGTTGCAGCAGGGGTCTATATAAACCTTGTTTTGCGCCTAAAGATTCAGAGCTCTTGCCTTTGCCCAACGCCATACATCCCCTTTCCTCCCTCTCCATGTCTTACATTCTGATTCTCTCATTCCTCTCCATGCTCCAAAAGGTTTTGGCTTTATTGGTGCGATCCAAGCAAAGAGAAGTGCGCGAGAAAGAAAGATAGGCAGCCACTGCTGCGAGAGTATGACATCCGAATCTTCAAAAGAAGTTTGAAGATCTTCTAAACCGGAATCCAGATCTGATATTTGGAGAAGTGATAAGAAGGAGAAGATTTCTAATTTTACCTGAGTGGATACTAATGAGGAGGCAAGCACTTTGCATGGCTAGATCCAGAACTCAGGGGAGAACAATAGGATATCGCAGATTAATCTGATATCCATTACAAGATTAAAAGTTAAAGTTGTAGATATTAATTATGTTTGTTAGTTTTTTTTTTTTATTTTCTATTGATTAATAATATTAGATTTTGAAAATATTAAATCTATCTAGTTTAAGAGAGCAAAATGGCATAGTCTCTCAATGGACTCCACCAGGAACACCTCAACTCAACGGGGTTTCAAAATGGAGAAATCAAACTCTATTGGATATGGTCCGATCCATGATGAGCTTCACAGACCTTCCTGATTTTCTTTGGGGATACTCATTGTTAACTTCAATTTATCTACTGAATAGGGTTTCCTCTAAGACCGTTTCTACCACACCGTATGAGATATGGCATGGTAAGAAACCAAGTCTGAGTCATCTCAGAATTTGGGGTTGTCTGGCTCATGTCAAAAGACAACAAGCGGACAAGTTAGAGTTTAGGTCCTTTAGAGCTCGATTCATAGGATATCCTAAAGAGTCATTAGGATACTATTTCTACATTCCAGAAGACCATAATGTGATTGTGAGTCGACATGCCATCTTTCTTGAAAAATAGTTTATTCAAGATAGTGGCATTGGAAAGTAGATTAAGCTTGATGAGAAAGTCTCACAAGTACAATGAGCTAAGGACCAATTGGAACCAAATCAGTGTTGAGCCAATAAGAACACTACCTCCTCCACCTCGTAGATCGAAAAGAGTTTTCCGTCCCCCTGAAAGATACTTAGGTATTATTTCAGAGGAAATAGAGAAAATATTCCTTGTAGGTAATGGTGCTCATGGTGATGATCCCAAAACCTACAATGAGGCGATATCAGATATCAACTCCGAGAAATGGCTAGAGGCAATGCAGTCAAAAATTGACTCGATGCACTCAAACCAAGTCTGGACCTTGGTAGATCCACTAGAAAGTATAGTACCTATTGGATGTAAATGGATATTCAAGAGAAAGATTGGTGCAGATAGAAATGTGGAGACATTCGAAGCTAGACTAGTGGCAAAAGGTTATAGTTAATGCGAAGGTATTGACTATCAGGATACCTTTTCCCCAGTGGCTATGCTAAAATCCATCCGCACATTGCTTACCGTTGCAGCCTATTTCGATTATGAAATATGGCAAATGGACGTGAAAATGACATTCTTAAAGGAATATCTTAAGGAAGATATCTATATGGAACAGCCGCTAGGTTTCACATCCAGTGATACTGATCACAAGATTTGCAAGCTGCATAAGTCCATATATGGACTTAAGCAAGCATCTCGGAGCTAGAACACTCGTTTCAATGATGTGATCAAAATGTTTGGTTTCATCAAAAATAAAGAGGAATTGTATGTCTTCAAAAAGATCAGTTGGAGCACTGTTGTCTTCCTCATATTGTACGTGGATGACATCCTCCTTATTAGGAATGATATTCTCATGTTGACGATAGTCAAAATATGGTTGTTCAAGAAATTCTCCATGAAAGACCTAGGTGAAGCATCTTTTATTCTAGGAATTAAGGTCTATAGGGATAGACCGAATAGGATGCTAGGACTTTCACAGAAGATGTACATAGAGAAAGTACTAAAAAGGTTTAGTATGGAAAACTCTAAGAGGGATTAATACCCTTCAGACATGGTATTCATCTTTCCAAGAAGATGTGCCCTAGCACACCTGAGGAAATAGAACGCATGAGCAAGATCCCTTATGCTTCTGCAATAGGGAGCCTCATGTATGCCATGCTATGTACACGACCTGATATAGCCCATGCTGTGAGTGTCACAAGCAGATATCAGTCAAATCCAGGTGAAGAACACTGGACTTCTGTGAAATGTATCCTTAAGTACTTGAAGAAGAACTAAGGATATGATGTTGGTCTTTGGTAATGGAGAACTCCAAGTCCAGGGATACACAGACTCGGATTTCATGTCCGATATAGATGATCGAAAGTCGACATCTGGGAGTCTGTTTGTGTGCAATGGTGGTGCTGTTAGCTGGAAGAGTTTCAAGCAAACTGTGATAGCAGATTCCACCATGGAAGCAGAATATATCGCTGCATCAGAGGCTGCGAAGGAAGCATTCTGGTACAAGAAGTTTGCTGCAGAAATTGGAGTAATGCCATCAGATGCCATTCCTCTATACTGCGACAACAATGGCGCCATAGCCCTTGCTAAGGAGCCGAGGTCTCACCAAAAATTCAAGCACATTGAGCGGCGATACCACCTCATCCGCGATTACCTCGAGAAGGGTTACGTTGAGGTCAAGAGAGTCAACTCCGTAGATAATGTGGCAGACCCACTTACAAAGCCGTTGGGCCAGCAGAAGATCGAAGCCCACCTTGAGAAGATGGGACTTAGACTTGTAGCCAATTGGCTTTAGGACAAGTGGGAGATTGTTAGATATATGTGCCCTAGAAGCCAGAATTGGCTGACACTTGTAATACACTTCTAGGGGCAAAATTATAATTTTGACTATAATCAATAAAATGGGTTATTTTCTATCACATATGTGTATTTAGTGTCTGTGATACATCCTTTGAGTTAATGGTAATGATAATTCATATTTTCAAGAGTTGAAAATTTAAGACATGAATAATCATTATTAACTCATAAAATGCTTCCCGACCATAGGATCATCACGAGGATGGTGATTGATCCGAAAGGTTGGTGTACAATCGCTTCTCTTTAGTAGATGAGTCTTGAGTCTACGGTGTGGAGACACCGGAGCGAGAGTATAGGTACTCGTTAGAGAACGAGGGCACTGAGCGTGACCACCTCGAGTAGTCATTAGGAAGTCTACCTTCTCGTCAATGACTGACTCGATGCTGCAGTAGTGTGTCTGGTTCTTTGACCTGAGATGCATCGGCAGTTCACCTTGAGGGTGTTATAGTTTGACTACACCATTACTCGGTCTCCTAGCCATATGGAAATCCTGAGGTGTATGTTGGCTATAGCATGTTCATTGTAGGAACTGGATTGCATCAAGATGGAATCTATCTACCTCGGTGGTAGAGGAGCAGCCCTATGATGATCATGAGAATCAAGTCCAGAAGCCCATGGCCATGGCAGAGTGAAATAATAGAAAGAGTTTCTATTTAGATTTTCACATTGGACTCGAATCGAATGATTACATCATATGACAGAGACTAGGGTTTGACGAGTTCACCTTAACCCTAATCTGATCGGGGCTCAAGATAGAAGAACTTAATCACACAGGTAGCTGCACCAAGAGGTTCGCATTCAGCTCTGATGGGTTGCCACCATATACTGCTAGGTGTCACTGGTGGATTTTGGGAGCAATTAGAATGATTTAGATGATCGATCATTCTAGCTGTTCGAAATCAGAAGAGTTCTGATCCATCGAAAGGAGTTTCGATGATGTCGATGATAGAGATCATGACATATCCCATTACCATACAGAACTGAACCTAACTGGGTCACACAAACAAGGGTTTGAATCTGGTGATCATCAATTGAACTGATCTAGTTCAATTGATCTGAATGAGATTCAATTAGGTTCAAAGAAATCGTGCTAGCACTCGATTGAACCTAACGTTCTTCTTTTACTATCATAAATAAGTTGTCCTGACTGAGCCAAAGGAGTTTGTGCTCAATCAGAGGCCTTCATATGGTCTGACTGGAGGTTGTCCAAGTCAGAAAAGGTTGTCTTATTTTGTAAGACATTACCTGCCATTTTTGGTCACCTGCCATTTCTTGTCCTTTGACTTTGGTCAAAAGTTGACCTTTGACTGGTCAAATATTGACCATTGATACTTTGACTTTTGTCCACATGTCATGCACCTATTGGAGAGCTGGTGGGAGCTTGTCCCCCTACCAGAACCTAGCAAGGAGGAGGGCGCACGCCACCCTTGGCGTGTGCCCAAGTTGGAGGCGCCTAGGAGTCCCTGTTGGACAGGGACTCCATCTCCTTTTTGGATTCCAATTAGACTTCTCCTAAGAACCAAGTTTGACTGGTCTTAGGCACCATCTAAGGAGGAATCCAAGGGACTCTATTCCCACCAATCAGATTTAGATCTGATTTCACAAAGGGTTGTGATTGGTTGGGAAGAAGAGGAGTTGGATCATGCATAGTCTATAAATAAGACCCTACGCCCAACTCAAAAAGCATTGAAAATTCCCATGCCCCAAGGCTTCCTCTCCTCTCCTCCTCCATGCCAAATCCATCTTCTCCCTCTCCTCTCCATGCCAAAAGTGGTTTGGGTTCTTGGTTGGTGCAATCCAGTAGAGAGAAAGGCGACTGAAAGCTAGAAGGCTGCGCTGCTGCAAAGGACAACTGCTGATCTTCGAAAGGTATTTTGAAGATCCTCCAAATCAGATCCAGATCTAATTTTTGGAGACGTGATAGAGAAAAAGAGGATCTCCAGATCCAGCCCGAGTGGATACCGGTAGAGGCCAGGCACTTGCGTGGCTAGATCAAGAACCTTCCGCTGCTTATAGGATCATCAATGAGTAATAGGATTACCTACTTTAAGGTAAATTTAATTTAATTTAATTTATCTAAATTTATTTTAATTATTAAAATAGTAAGAATCAGATCTAAAATATCTTAGATATGATCTGAATTAAAGAAAATTTTTTTGAAATATATCTCTTGATCTGATCAGATCTGAATGAACCTGATCCAAAAAATCAGAATTTTCCTTCTATATACCCACATCGATATTTATTTTTTAATTAAAATATATAAATTAATTTTTTAAAATATATATGCTATAATGTCTTGTAGTTTAATCATGTTACAAAAGCCTCATTACCTAAGCATGGCCCAACGCATTTTTTGCAGCTGTTTTGATTTCATCCTTCGTGAATAGTGGTGGAGACTGACATCAAAATATTGGGAGGGCTAAGTAATAATTTATTAATAATTTTTTGAATAAAATATTTTATAATAAATAATAAATTAAAGATATATAAAATTAAAATATTATAAAAATATCAATAAATATTTAATTTTATGCATAAACAAACATAAATAAATTTATTAGATATTAGTTAGATGTTCAAATTTTCATTAATTTTTTACTCAATTCAAATATAAAAATATATCTAAATAAATATTATCTTAATTATTTTTATTCATGATCAATATTATATTTGGAAATGGAGGCTAGCAAGGGGGAAATGGCATTAGTGGCATGGAAATGGCACTGGGATTGGCATGCTAAAAGCACAATTTGGAATATCCTATTACTTGTGGTAGGGGACCCAAAAATAGATGTTTGGATTGGAGGAGTTGGGGTACTCATCTCAAAGCATCAAACATTTGATCATCTTAGTGTTTCCATATACTGACCATACGATCCATGATGTTCCAGGGAATGTTGGGTTGTGATTTTTAGAGAATTTATTAACTACATTAATGTTTTAATGGATGAGAGAACTGTAGCATGTTGATTTTGAAGTCTTAATGACAATTAGTAAAGGTTATGTAGTGGAAGTTTCTGGTCAAATTAATGAAATGAGATAAAAAGAGATGGCATGGGGTGGGAACGACATGCTAAAAGCGCCATTTGGAAAGGCGCTTTTAGAAATGCCATTGCGAGTGGCGCTTTTAAAAGCGCCATTGCAAGTGGTGCTTTTAAAAGCACCATTCAAAATATCATTTTCACCCTTTTTTTTTTGGTGGCTGACCTGGCCACATGGAGGGCTGACTGGGCATGAAAAATGCTATTGTGAATGGCACCTTTTACCTATAAAATCACCATCTGCAATGGCATTTTAGCCTTTTGCATCATTTTGGTAATTAAGTTGAAATCTACATCGGTTAGATAAATAAGTTTTAAAATCATATTAATACAGAAAAGAACTCCATAACCAGCCTCTAGCTTTTCCTCTCTCCATCATTCCTACATTCATTTTTGTACAAATTATTTTCAAAAGTGTTGGTGCGAAATCTGATCGTCATTGGAGGAGCACTAGAGTCGGAGAAGACGAGGTGGCCGTCGGTGATCTACAAGATAAGTCTCATCCAGAGCCTAGGATGGGTGGCTCCGGCAAGACCCTCCGACGATCAAGTCAGCTCTTTCAACCAATAGAAATGGAGTACTCAGTAGAGAAAGTTGTAGAGTATCGAGAAGAAGAAGAGAGCTTGAAAAAAAAATATATGGAGGGTCTCTTTTATAGCTCGGAGCCTGTAACAAACTGATAGTGATAGCTGCAACCACTTGGTAGTGGGGCGTTCGGGGCCATATGGGATTTATTATGGAGAGTGGTGTCCGTTGTCGTGATGTGCTGGTCTGTTGGAGATCCAACAGTTGGAGTTCAGACGAGGTAGTTGCAGACGATGAAGGGCTCTTGGGCATTATTGTTTTGAAGGAGTTTGGAGGCTCTCAGGATTGACCATGTGCTGGCTTTTATTTGTTATGTTGAAAGTGTACGCCGTGGTCCTTTTAGATGGCTAGAAAAAATTCGACCAGAAGAGAAGTTCGGGAGGGGTTCGACCGACGAAGAAGCTTGGAAGATGTCTGAATGAAAGAAGTCTGACTGTGAGGGGTCCGGCTGGGCTGAGTATTGACTGATGGCCTTAATAGGCAAGCACGATTGAAACACTGGTCTCTGTTGTTCATTTGAGGTTCAGCCACTTCCACGGTCGCTCACTGGTGAATAATGATAAAGTGCTGAAGTTTGTTTGGGGACAGTTCGGAAGAAGCTCAGCTGTTGGAGTTTGGCTGAGATTCTGCCAAAAGAAAGGGGGATCCAAGGAAGTTCGTCCAAGTGGGGCCACATAGGCTATCAGAAGGAGATCGATCGGACTAGATGCATAAGAGCTGGAGACTTGGTCGATTCTCTGGGGTAGAAGTATTGACTATTCAAGCTTGACTGGAGAAGGAATCTGCAACGCCCTATCGAATCCAAAATCGATATTCCTAGCCAATCAGATTATCTGTCCATAGTGTTGGAGGTTGGCCATCTCGGAATGATTTAGGGTTCGAATACTCCTACGGGTTGAGGTTCGATTTTTATAGCTACAATTGGACAAAATTGATTAAGAGTCGGAGTCTTAGCTAGACTTCAGTAGGCATGGATTTATCTCCAACACTAGTCTTCCTACTTTCGAGTTCGAAGTTTGAAGGATGGGAGTAAAATGGAGACTGCTGAAGGTCGGCGGATTTTTCAACCCTATTGGGTTTTCTGCATCTAGGTTGGATGGGAAATTTTGGCTTTTACCGGGTTGATGTCGAAGCTTCGTAAATGCGCGGTGATCCAAAAAGATATTTTTTGAATTTTCCATTAGAAGTTCGCTCAAAGTATAGCACTATTAAAGATCTACCCGTTGGAAGCTTTTTGCCATGATGAGTGGGACACGCGTCGACCAGAGATCGGCTGGAGAAAATCTGCAATCATAACTATCTTGTGACTCCAGGGGCTACTTAAACCTGCCTTCCTCCTTCGAGTCCTTACTTCTTCTAAAGTCTTCATCTCCTTCCTCTGGTTCCTCTCTCTATTCCGAGTAAGGGTTTAAGCTTCTTCCTCTATTTTCTTTGGTTTCCGATGCACCTCCCTTCAATTTTTGCTTCATTCGTCATCTCCTTGTTCTTCCTAATCGATTTAGGTCAACTCTCCGATACTTTTTTGGATTATCATTCTTTCTATTTTTGTTGAAGTTTAAACACCTTATTTTTTCTAATTTTTGAGGTGATTCCTCGATTTTACCTCGATCCAAATGCCTAGTGAGGGATCCTGGTCAACTTGTTCTAGGAGCTCGACCCCTCTAACCTTGGTGAACTTGCCTCCTGAGGAAGCCGAACCCTTGGGATCGGTCCATCCTTTTGTGCCTGCTACCATCTCTTGTAGACTTCGGCCCGAGGACCTTTCCTTAGCTAGGATTCAGTTTGGGATTCCTCCTAAGTACGAGCTTGAACTCCCTAGGCTCGACGATCGAGCTTGCTCACCTCCTCCTAGCCGAATCTATCTGTATATCAAAATCTTTTGGATCGGGCTTAGGTTACCCTTACCTCCTTTCGTAGCTAACTTATTTAGGTTTCTCAATATTTTTCTTGTTGCCATGGCGCTGAACTCCTTTTGATTCATCATAGAATTTCTCTCTCTGTGCACCATGGCGGGCATCCGACCTACCATTTCGTTGTTCCATAATTTTTTTATCTTTAAACATCATCCCACCGCCAAGGATTGGTGGTATGTGTCTCCATAGTTCGATAGGAAGGGACTGTTCAAAGGTGCTCCTTCCTCCATTCATGGTTGGAAGGAGAAATTCTTCTTTGTTTTCCATCCCTCCCTAGGGCTAGGGCTTCCTCTGTGGGGTGAGGTAAGAGAATCGATCCGCTGAGCTCTTAGGCTAGAAAATGAGGATCGAAGTTCGATCGATAAGTTGAAGTCCTTTAACACTCCACCAATTCCTAGACTTTTGGATGAGCAGATCTTGTTCAATTTTAGTCTCAATCCTCTTAAGCCAATAGATAGTTCTTCATATTTAGCCAGCTGGGTGGTATTCATTCTTCTAATTTTCTAACTTTATCTTTGCATAAATGACTCTAGAGGAACAGAACTACTTGATAAAGGAAATCCCGACCCTTAAAAGGAAGAACGATTCTTCTAATGAACCATAGAAGAAGGTTTGGATTGGAGAGTCAAGCCAACCCATGCCAATTTGGTTTGTGCCGACCCTTGATCCTGCCGTTATCATGTCGAGCTCGGCTCTATCTGATGAAGCTGCCCCTTTTACTCTTGTTCAGCAAGAGGGAGTTGAGGAGAGGAAGAAGAAGAAGAGGGCCATCGGCAAGAAGGTCGGATGGAAGGCTAAGGGCTCTGAAGGAGAGGATCTTAGCCAAGAATAGGGTTTCCTGGATGATCGAGAGGTCGTCCAGTTGCTGATGGAGGGGAGCATCCTTCCCCACATCATAGAAAGGATGTGCTAGAAGGATGATGCTGAGAGGTTTGATGAATCCTTCACTACCTTCCTGGAGGTAGGTGGCTTCTTCTGATTCTAGCTTTATGCTCTTCAGGCTTTAAAGTTAGGATCTTTTAGGATTTTGATTCGCTTTTTATTTTGCAGTTGGGACACTACCTTTTTGTCCACTCTAAGGTGGCAAATCAAAATCAGGCCGAAGCTTCCAAAGTCCTGAAGGAAGCCCGTGCAGAAGCTGAGAAGGCTCGGGCCAAGGCCGACATTCTAAAGGTCACCTCGGAGACTCATTCATCTGAAGTAGAACGCCTTCAGAAAGAGTTGAGAGAGGAGCACGGCGAGATGGCAAGGTTGAGGGCTGAGCTAGCTTTGGAGAAGGAGGAGAAAAGGAAGGCATAGGAGTGTTAGATATGTGTGCCCTAGAAGCCAGAATTGGCTAACACTTGTTATACACTTCTAAGAACAAAATTATAATTTTAACTAAAAATAATAAAATAAATTATTTTCTATCATAATATGTATTTAGTGTCTATGATACATCCCTTGAGTTAATGGTAATGATAATTCTTATTTTTAAGAGTTGAAAATTTAAAACATAAATTTTCATTATTAACTCATAAAATGCTCCTGACCGTAGGATCATCATGAGGATGGTGATTGATCCAAAAGGTTAGTGTATAATTGCTTCTTTATAGTAGATGAGTCTTGAGTCTATGGTGTAGAGACATCAGAGTGGGAGTACAGGTACTCGTTAGAGAATGAGGGCACTAAGTGTGACCACCTCGAACAGTCATTAGAAAGTCTATCTTCTCATCGATGACTGGCTCCAAGCTATAGTTATGTATCTGGCTCTTTGACCTGAGGTGTATCGATAGTTCACCTTGAGGGTATTATAGTTTGACTATACCATGACTCGATCTCCTAGCCATTCGAAATCCTGAGGTATATGTTGGCTATAGCATGTTCATTGTAGGAATTGGATTGCACCAAGAGAGAATCTATCTACCTCGATAGATGAGGAGTAGCCCTATGATGATCATGAGAATCAAGTCCATAAGCCCATGGCCATGGTAGAGTGAAATAATAGAAAGAGTTTCTATTAAGATTTTCATATTGGACTTGAATCGAATGATTAATCATATGATGGATATTAGGGTTTGACGAGTTCACCTTAACCCAAATTCGATCGGAGCTCAAGATAGAAGAACTTAACCACACAGGTAACTGCACCGAGAGGTGTCATTGGTGAATTTTGAGAGCAATTAGAATGATTTAGATGATCAATCATATTAGTTGTCTGAATCAGAAAAGTTCTGATCCATCGAAAGGTGTTTCGATGATGTCGATAATAGAAATCGCAACATATCTCATTACCATATGAAACTAAATCTAACTGGATCATATAAACAAGGATTTGAATATGGATATCATCAATTGGACTAACCTAGTTCAATTGCTTTGAATTAGATTCAATTAGGTTCAAAAAAATCATGCTAGCACATGATTGAGCCAAATGTTCTTCTTTAACAATCATTAAAAGTTGTCTCGACTGAGCCAAATATATTTGGGCTTACTTAGGAACCTTTATTTGATCTGACTAGAGCTTGTCTAGGTCAGAAAAGGATTGTCTTAATTTATGAGATGAATTTGAGATAACACCTACCATTTTTCATCACCTACTAAATTTTATCTTTTGACTTTGGTCAAACATTGACTTTTGACACTTAGACATCTGCCCATGTATCATGCACCCATAGGAGAGCAGATAGGGGTTTGTCCCCTGCTAAAAAGAGGAAAGAGAGGGGGCACATGCCTAAGGAGGCGTGCGCCCAAGGATGATGATGCCTGGAGTCCCATACAGATGGGACTCTAGTTGCTTCATTCATTCTACCTAGGTGGTGCCAAAGATTTATTGTTGACCAGTCTTGGCACTACCTAAGGAAGTTTCAAAGGGACTCTCATTTGATTGGATCAGATGATATCATTCCATCAATTAGATTTAGGTCTGATTGCATAAAAGATCATGATTGGTCGAGATGATGTGGCACTGCATGGTGCAGCAGGGTCTATATAAACCTTGTTTGCGCCTAAGATTCAGAGCTCTTGCCCTTTGCCCACGCCATACATCCCCTTTCCCTCCCTCTCCATGTCTACATCTGATTCTCTCTCTCCTCTCCATGCCCAAAAGGTTTTGGGCTTTAGTTTGGTGCGATCCAAGCAAGAGAAAGGCGACGAGAAAGAAAGAAGGCAGCACTGCTGCGAGAGATGACATCCGATCTTCAAAAGAAGTTTTGAAGATCTTCTAAATCAGATCCAGATCTGATATTTGGAGAAGTGATAAGAAGGAGAAGATTTCTAAATTTTACCTGAGTGGATACTAATGGAGGCCAAGCACTTGCATGGCTAGATCCAGAACCTCAGGGAGACATCAGGATCATCGCAGGATAATCTGATTATCCATTACAAGATAAAATTAATTTAGATTTAATTTATTTTTTATTTTTTATTTTATTTTTTATTAGATTAATAATATTAGATTTGAAAAATATTAAATCTAATCTAGTTTCAAGAGAGCAAATTTTGAAATATCTTTCTTGATCCAATTAGATCTGAACGAATCTGATCCAAAAAACTAGATTTTCTCTTCAACTAGTATCAGAGCCGAGTTGCATTAGATCTGATTTTAATTTATTTTGATCTAATAATTAGATTATTTTAGAGGTCACATGAGATGTGACTGGATCTAAATTAAAAAAATTAAATATTAAATAATTTAGATCTAAGTTGTATAAGATGCATGACTAGTTGTAGAATAGAATTATTCTATGTATAGTCTTGCATGATAATAATTTAATTTGATTAGTTATAATTTTTTAGATTTATTTATTTATTATTTTTTGATATTATAAATACTATAATAAGATCTAAAAAATAAAAAATAAAGTTATTTAATTTTTGGTCATATGAGATATGATGAATGCATGTTTAGACTAGTTGTAGAATAGTTCTACATAATTATCTAAAATAGAATTTATTTTGATATGATCAATTTAAATTTAATTTTTTAGATTATTATGAGATAATTTAGATCTAAAAATATGCATGATATGATACATGAAGATGTATGCAAAAACATGTTTAAAGTTAGATCAATCTTATATATGAGATATGTGATGTAGATCTAACTAGTTTTGTAGTTTTCATATTTTTGATTAAGACGTTCCCCTTGGTCGTCCGATCATAAGAATAAAATAGGATTTAAATACCCTCTCCTTTCATTCGATGGGGTGTTCTTATGATGAGTAGGGGTGCTGCACATTCGTCCTTAATCAGAAGCCCAAAAAACTTATTTTCTATAAAATCCTAGATCGTGAAATCCTAGAATTTTATTTACATATTTTATTTATGAATCCTAAATTTAATAAAGAATTAAGATTATGAAATATGTTAAGTCTAAAAATTAAAAATTTTTAGATTTTGATATATTCAAAAAATTGGATTCGAACTTGGGTAGCTCAATTAGGTCTAGCGGTTGATCAAATCGAATAAAGAGTTGGTTAGATGAGATCAAGAGTGCTTAAATTAACTAGCATAATAGGATTAAGTCTGGGTCAAGATCGAATCACATGAGTGATCGATTAAGCTAAGACCTAATTAGGCTCAGTGGTTAGAGTCTGGATTGTAGGCTAACATGATCGATTCTAGCTCAATAATTTGATGTCTAAGATAAGTCTGGCAGATACGATCGATTGATTTTTAATTAGGAGCTACTCGACTCGAATGCATTCTTATCGAGTTAATGGTATATCCCTTTCATCGATCTCACTTATCTAGCCATATTTGTCGACCTAGTCCTAATCTAAGATGGTTAACAATCCGAGCTAACCCATGCCACTAGGTTAGTCATAATTGTTATGGCTATTGTAAGTCAAGTTTAAAGAGACCTAAATCAAATCTTCCTAAGAAAAGATTAAGTCTGAGGCCTTCCACCATTGTAGATATACGGGCCCTTCCTGAGGTTGATTATTCTCGACTGGTTACAGTGGTTTAGTTGCACCAAAAAGATGCAACCATATCTATTAGGCATTGGATGCTATGGGCTGGAGGATAAATTGGGCTTAATATTTTAGATATGGTGAGAGACCCAATTAGGAATCTAATCTGTGCAAATGGTGGGTCTGACATAACTAAGGAGTGGATCAATATTCTGGGCATGGTGAGATTCATGAATTAAAGACCAAGTTTGGATGCACCATGATTAGAGAATCATTGGATAAGAGTTATCCACTCATTGGCTAACCCATCATCAATAACTGTTAGGTAAGGTGATGAGTCAGTTGGTGAGACTACACCACTCATTAGAAATATATAATTATGAAGATTTTTGCATCACTACAAAAGAAGTGTAGGGATTTAAGAAAATAGTAGGAGCTAATTTATTTAAAAATTAAATCCTAAATAAATTGATCAAGTCTTAATTATAATATCTAACTAGAAACTTTGACTCTTTACAGAAAAATGTCTGCGTCCAATTCACTAGCATGTATCTTGGACACCCATAGACTGACCAAATCCAATTACAAGGATTGACTTTGAAACTTCAAAATTATTTTGGATTCCAAGAAGTTAACTCGTGTATTGGACCAGGACCCCCCACCTTACCAGCTTGTCCATCCACTGAATAGAGAGCGTCTCTTGATAAGTGGACAGACAAAGATAACAAGGCCAGATACTACATGTTGGATTCGATGTCTGATGAGCTTCAGCGCTAATATGAAGATATCAGGATTGTCCGCCAAATATTGGCTCACCGATAAGAGATGTTTGGTGAACAGAGTCGCACAGCTAAATATCAAGTCACTAAATGACTATTGAAGGCTAAAATGCATGATGGACAGTCAGTCCAAGATCATTGTCTGATGATGATCAAAGACTTGGAAGAGCTTGAGAAGCTTGGAGTGAAGTTGGACTTAGATCTGTAGAATGATATAATTTTGCAATCCTTGATTGATGCATATGCGCAGTTCATCATGAACTGCCATATGCATAAACTTCAAAATACTTTGGCCGAGCTTATGAACATGCTGGTTACTGCTGAGCTTTCAATGAAAGATTCTAAAGACTTAGTATTTGTTATGGAATAGACTTCTTCCAAAAGAAAGTTTTTTGAAAAGAAGAAGAAGTCTATGAAAAGACAGAAGATGGAAGGAGGAAAAAAAAAGAAGACAGAGCTGAAAAAGAAGGCCGCTGACAAAGAAAAATATTTTTATTGCAACACTGACGGCCATTGGAAGTAGAATTATCCTACATACCTGGCCATCCTGAAGAATAAGAAGGAGGCAGGTCCTTCTGGAGGTATGTTCGATATTGAATCTAACCTTACGATTTCTTCTACATCTAGTTGGATGCTTGACTCTGATTCTAGTGCTCATTTATGCACTTTCATGCAGGGTTTTGAGGATAGTAGGAGGCTGAGGGATGGTGAGATGATCCTACGGGTTGAAAATAGAGCAAGGATTGCTGCTGTAACCGTGGGAATCTATTCTCTTCAACTACTATTTGATTTAGATTTAGTACTTAAGGATTGTTATTATATGCTTACAGCAAGTAGGAATTTGATTTCTGTTTCATGCTTAGCACTAGAAGGCTATGTAATTAGTTTTCTTAAGGACCATTGTAATATTCTTTATGAAAGAAATAAAATTGTAAGTGATTTTCTTATTAACGGTCTTTACCAATTATATATTGATGCATCTATTTTTAATATCAAGCAAAATGTGAATGCCATAAAATCAAAATGACCTAGAAATAGTCCAAATGATAGGTATCTATGGCATTTTAGACTAGGTCATATAGTAGAAGATAGGGTTAACAAATTAAAAAAAATTGGACTATTGAGTTCATTGATTTTTGAGTCTTATCCAATTTGTGAATCATATCTTCATGGCAAAATGACTAAACTCACTTTTATGGGACATGGGGAAAGGGCTACGGATTTACTTGCCCTAGTACATACTGATGTGTGCGACCCATTTGATGTGTCGGCTAGAGGTAATTTTATCTACTCATAACCTTCATCGATGATTTATCTTGGTATGGATATATGTATCTTATGAGACATAAGTCAAAAGCTTTTAAAAAGTTTAAAGAATTTAGACATGAAGTAGAAAAGCAAACTGAAAAATCCATTAAGATTCTTCGATGAGATCGAGGAGGTGAATACCTTAGTTGAGAATTCTTGAACTATCTTAACTAAAATGACATAGTCTCTCAATGGACTCCACCTAGAACACCTCAACTCAACAGGATTTTAGAATGGAGGAATCGAACTCTATTAGATATAGTCCGATCCATGATGAGCTTCACAGACCTTTCTGATTTTCTTTGGGGACACAGTTTGTTAACTGCTATATATTTACTGAATAGAATTTCTTCTAAAACCGTTCCTACCACACCGTATGAGATATGGCATAGTAAGAAACTAAGTCTGAGTCATCTCAGAATTTGGGATTGTCTGGCTTATATCAAAAGACAACAAGCGAACAAGTTAGACTTTAGGTCCTTTAGAGCTCGATTCATAGGATATCCTAAAGAGTCATTAGGATATTATTTCTATATTCTAGAAGATCACAATGTGATTATGAGTCGACATGCCATCTTTCTTGAAAAATAGTTTATTCAAGATGGTGACATTGGAAAGCAGATTAAGCTAGAGGAGAAAGTCTCCCAAGAGCAAAGAGCTAAGGACCATTTGGAACCGAATTTGGTTGAGCCAATACAATCACTACCTCCTCCACCTCGAAGATCGAAAAGGTTTTCCATCCTCCTGAGAGGTACTTAGGTACTATTTCAGAGAAAATAGAGAAAATATTCCTCATAGGTAATGGAGTTCATAGTGATGATCCCAAAACCTATAATGAGGCGATATCAGATATCAACTCCAAGAAATAGTTAGAGGTAATGAAGTCAGAAATTGACTCGATGCACTCAAACCAAGTCTGGACCTTGGTAGATCCACTAGAAGGTATAGTATCTATTGGGTATAAATGGATCTACAAGAGAAGGATTGGTGCAGATAGAAATGTAGAGACATTCAAAGCTAGATTAGTGGCAAAAGATTATAGTCAGCACGAAGGCATTGACTATCAAGATACCTTTTCACCAGTAGCCATGCTTAAATCCACTCGCACATTGCTTGCTGTTGCAGCCTATTTCGATTATGAAATATGGCAAATGGATATAAAAATGATATTATTAAATGGATATCTTGAGGAAGATATCTATATGGAACAGCTGCTGGGTTTCACATCCAGTGATACTGATCATAAAATATGCAAGTTGCAAAGATCCATATATGAACTTGAGCAAGCATCTTGGAGCTGGAATACTCATTTTAATGATGTGATTAAATTAGTTGATTTTATCAAAAATAAGAAGGAATCATGTATTTTTAGAAAGATCAGTGAGAGCGCTATTGTCTTCCTCGTACTGTACGTCAATGATATCCTTCTTATTGGAAATGATATTCCTATGTTGACCATAGTTAAAATATGGTTATCTAAAGAATTCTCTATGAAAGATCTAGGAGAAGCATCCTTCATTTTTGGAATCAAAGTCTATAAAGATAGACTGAATAGGATGCTAGGTCTTTCATAAAAGATGTACATAGAAGAAGTGCTAAAGATGTTTAGCATGGAAAACTTCAAGAGGGGATTGGTACCCTTCAAACATGGCATTCATCTCTCCAAGAAGATGTGCCCTAGCACACCTGAGGAGATAGAACGCATGAATAAGATCCCTTATGCTTCTGTAATAAGGAGCCTCATGTATGCCATGTTTTATACGTGACCTGATATATCCCATGCTGTGAGTATCACAATCAGATATCAATCAAATTCAGATGAAGAATACTAGACTTCTGTAAAATGTATCCTTAAGTACTTAAGAAGAACTAAGGATATGATCTTGATTTTTGATAATGGAGAACTTCAAGTCTAGGGATATATGACTCGAATTTTATGTCTGATATAGATGATCGAAAGTTGACATTTAGGAATCTATTTGTATGTAATGGTAGTGCTGTTAGTTGGAAGAGTTTCAAACAAACAGTAATAGCAGATTCTAACATTGAAAGTAGAATACATCGCTGCGTCCGAAGCTGCGAAGGAGGCATTCTGGTACAAGAAGTTCGCCATAGAGATCGCAGTGATACCATCAGATGCCATTTTTCTATACTACGATAATAATGGTACCATAGTTCTTGCTAAGAAGTCGAGGTCTCATCAGAAATCCAAACATATCGAGTGGTGATATCATCTCATCCACGATTACCTCGAGAAATGATACGTTGAGGTCAAGAGAATCGACTCCGCAGACAATGCGGCAGACACACTTACAAAATCATTGGGCCAGTAAAAGATCGAAGCCTACCTTGAGAAGATAGAACTTAGATTTATAGCCAATTATCTTTAGGTCAAGTGGAAGTTTGTTAGATATGTATGCTCTAGAAGCCAGAATTGGCTGACACTTGTTATACACTTCTAAGGACAAAATTATAATTTTGACTATAAATAATAAAATAGATTATTTTCTATCATAATATATATTTAGTGTCTGTGATACATCCCTTGAGTTAATGATAATGATAATTCTTATTTTCAAGAATTAAAAATTTTAGACATAAATTTTTATTATTAACTCAAAAATGCTCCTGACCATAGGATCATCATGAGGATGGTGATTGATCCGAAAGGTTAGTGTACAATCGCTTCTTTATAGTAGATGAGTCTTGAGTCTACGGTGTAGAGATACAGGAGCGAGAGTACAAATACTCATTAGAGAACGAGGGCACTGAGTGTGACCACCTCGAGCAGTCATTAGGAAGACTACCTTCTCGTCGATGATTGGCTCGAAGCTGCAGTTTTATGTCTGGTTCTTTGACCTAAGATGCATCGACAGTTCACCTTGAGGGTATTATAGTTTAACTACACCATGACTCGATCTCCTAGCCATTCAAAATCTTGAGGTATATGTTGTCTATAGCATGTTCATTGTAGGAATTGGATTGCACCAAGAGAAAATTTATCTACCTCGGTAGATGAAGAGTAGCCCTATGATGATCACGAGAATCAAGTTCATAAGCCCATGGCCATGGCAGAGTGAAATAATAGAAAAAGTTTCTATTAAGATTTTTACATTGGACTTGAATCGAATGATTAATCATATGATGGGTATTAGGGTTTGACGAGTTCACCTTAACTCAAATCCAATCGGGGATCAAGATAGAAGAACTTAATCACATAGGTAACTACACCGAGAGGTTTATTTTTAGTTCTGATGGGTTACCACCGTATGCTGCTAGGTGTCACTGATGGATTTTGAGAGAAATTAGAATGATTTAGATGATCAATCATACTAGTTATCTGAATTAGAAAAGTTCTGATCCATCAAAAGGTATTTTGATGATGTCGATGATAGAAATCATGACATATCTCATTACCATATGAAACTAAATCTAATTGGATCATACAAATAAGGGTTTAGATCTGGATATCATCAATTGGACTAACCTAGTTCAATTGATTTGAATTAGATTTAATTAAGTTCAAGAAAATCGTGCTAGCACACGGTTGAGCCTAATGTTCTTCTTTAACAATCATTAAAAGTTGTCTCGACTGAGCCAAATATGTTTGGGCTCACTCAGAAATCTTTACTTGATCTGACTAGAGCTTGTCCAGGTTAGAAAAGGGTTGTCTTAATTTATGAGATGAATTTAAGACAACACCTGCTATTTTTCGTCACCTTCTAAATCTTGTCTTTTGACTTTGGTCAAATATTGACCTTTGACACTTAGACATCAGCCCATGTGTTATGCACCCATAGGAGAGTAGATGGAGGTTTGTTCTCCTGCTAAAAAGAGGAAAGGGAGGGAGCATACCCCTAGGGAGGTATGCGCCCAAGGATGATGATGCCTGGAGTCCCATACAGATGAGACTCGAGTTGCTTCATTCATTCTACCTAGGTGGCGCTAAAGATTTATCTTTGACCAGTCTTGAAGCCACCTAAGGAAGTTCCAGAGGGACTCTCATCTGATTGGATCAAATGATGTCATCCCACCAATCAGATTTAGATCTGATTGCATAAAAGGTCGTGATTGGCTGGGATGATGTGGCACTGCATGGCGCAGCAGGGTCTATATAAATCCTATCTGTGCCTAGAATTCAGAGCTCTTGCCCTTTGCCCACACCATACATCCCCTCTCCCTCCCTCTCCATGCCTACATCTAATTCTCTCTCTCCTCTCCACGTCCAAAAGATTTTGGACTTCAGTTTAGTGCGATCCAAGTAAGAGAAAGGCGACGAGAAAGGAAGAAGGCAGCACTATTGCGAGAGATGACACCCGATCTTTAAAATTAACTTAGATTTAATTTATCTTTTATTTTTATTTTATTTTCTTTAATTAAATCAATAATATCCAATCTTAAAAGTCTCAGATCTAATCTGGATTCAAGAAATTTTTTTTTGAAATATCTCTCTTGATCTAATCAGATCTGAATGAATCTGATATGAAAAATTAGGTTTTTCCTTCAAGGAGGAGGTTATCGTTGCCATGGAGAGGGCTATGCAAGACTTTAAGTCCTCCAAGGATATGGAGGATATCGAAAGAGCCTTCACCCAGGAAGCCTTCTTGGAAGAGTTCTAGGTCTACTTGGGGCGGGTCATCGAGAACTTCTCCGACATCGATTTGGACCTCCTTCTAGAAGAGCCAGAGAATAGAGCTGGCCCTTCACGCACCGATGCCTAGGTTGCCCCTACCGCCCATGCCGTTGAAGCTGTCCTAGTAATTTCAGAATCTGCAGGTGCAGCGTTTGAGCCTGCCCGTGAATCAAAGGCGGCTGAGAATGTCCTGACCTCTCCATTAGGTGAGCTACCCAAGGTCTAAACCTTCGACATCTATGCACTTTTCTCTTTTTTTTTGATGTACTAAAAATATTTGAAGTAATTAAAGCAAATCTCTCTTTTTCTTTGCACCCTATATTGCACATGATTCAGAACACCTTCGATAACCAGGGCCATGACCCCCATTCTCTGGTTGACGCCTATCCCTTGCCCTAGGGAGTTTTGTTCAAGCCTTTGATAAGAGGTTTGAAGAAAGAAGTTCATCTTTTAAGAAAAATATTGAAGAAGGTTGAGGCCGACCTTCAATCCTCTCGAAAGAATGCTTCTGAGGTGACCAGAGAGATCACTCGCCTCTATGACTTGCACATGAAGGATGCAGCGAGCTTTAGCATCCGAAAGGGCAACTTTGAGAAGGAGGTCGCCGAATTTAAGAGAAACACCAGCGATAAATCTTGGGCACTGACGGTAAAGATCAGCTTTCTCAAAGCTGACCTAAAGGAGGCCAGGAAAAAAATCTATTTCCTAGAAGGGAGCTCACCATAGTCCACCGACAATGCTTAGTACGACTAGGATTAGTCAAAAAGGTTATCCCAACTTCAGAAGCAGCTGCAAGATACTGAGGACTGGTACAATAGCTACCCAGTGACTTGGGCGGGGAAGATGTCCAGGCTTGAAGGCGAGCTCAAGGCTGCCTGAGATGAAGCAGCTTATCTTTAGAAGCGATTGCATAGTAGTTGAGAAGCCAGTACGAGTGGTGAGTTGGAGAAGATTGCCTCCTTGAAGAGGACCATCGGTGAGCTTTTAGAGGTGGTTGGAGCGGAGAAGGCCAAGATTCAATGGCTGAAGCTTCAGCTCACTTGTGAACATCGAGCTATCGAGGACGCAGAGGCCGAGTCTGAAGTTTTGAGGAGACAGCGATGAGAGCTTGAGGGTAAGTTTCAGCTCGCCAATAGAATGTACATAGATGGTCTCTACTAGAAGAAGGAGCATGAGGAGGAGATCTTTAGGCTAAAGAGGGCCTTGGTGATGGCCGGGGTCGGCAGCCAAAGTCTGAGGAGTCTGATCTGCCTTAGAGCTTTGGCCTCTTTCCTTTTTTTTTCTTTTTAGTGTAATCGGCCTTGTCGGCCTATGTTTTGCTTGTAATGAACTTATTTTTGTAATGAAATAGTATACTTTTTGTTATTTTTGTTTCGCATGAATTCGAGGCTTATTTGTGGCCTTACCTTCTTTACCTCATTTTTCTCTATGTTGTCTTCTCATGAAATGCTTGTTGTGGATGCCGAACTAGGACCTCTTCTACAAATCAGCGTAGGATTCCACCTTTCGTATTTGATGTAGTCAGGTTGTCGTGAAAAAAACGTGTAAGGATTCTCTGCTGAGCTTCTTTCTTCTCCTCATCTTTGGTCAATGAGGTTCCAACTTTTGCTCATGTTAGGATGAGACTTTTCTTTTGTTTCTAACATGGCTTGTGGGGGCATGTTAAGGGTCGTCGGTAGGGCCTCTCCCCCATCTCGTCTTAGTTTAACGAGATCTTCGACTTTGCTCATGTTAGGATGAGGTTCTCCTCCTATTTCTAATAGGCTATAGGGACACATTAGAGCCGTTGATAGGGCCTCTTTTCTCATCCCATCTTAATTTAACGAGGTTTTCAACTTTGCTCACGTTAGGACGAGGTTCTTCTTCTATTCCTAACAGGTTGTAGGGGCACATTAGGGCTATTGGTAAGGCCTCTTTCCTCATCTCATCTTAGTTCAACGAGGCCTTTGACCTTGCTCACGTTAGGATGAGGTTCTCCTTTAGTTTCTAACGGGCCACTTTAGGTTGCTTTAGAGGGTTATTAGTCATTACACAATTTTTGCATAAAAAAGTAATGATGTTTAAATAGAAAAATTTTATTGAAGGAAAGTCACTGGTAGTACATTCTTAAGGTTTTTGAATTCCAAGGCCGCAGGAGTGTCACTCCTTTGAGTTTTTTCAAGTGATAAGTTTCAGACCGGATGACCTCCTCTACTTTATATGGACCTTTCCTATTCAGGACTAGCTTTTCTTGATCTTGAGGCTATGAAATGGACGCTCGTTGGAGCACCAAGTTCTTCACTCTGAATGCTTTATTTTTTTACTCTGAAGTTATAGTATCTGGTTACTCTTCATCTATAGGCTACCATCCAAACTTGGACTTCTTCTTTTTTTTCTCCAGTAGATCGAGGTTGATTCTGAGGTTTTATGAGTTACGCTGCTCATTGAAGGCTACGACCCATACTGATAGAAGTTTGAGCTCGATTAAAATGACTGCCTCCATTCCAAAGGTCAGGGTGAATAGTGTTTTTTTAGTTGGTAGTCTTTGAGTAGTTTAGTACGCCTAGAGGACATGGTAGAGTTCGTCTACCCAAATTCCCCTCGCTTTTTCAAGCCTTACTTTGATGTCCTACAGTAAAATTCTATTGGTCACCTCTACTTCACCATTTGCTTGTGGATGGACTAATGACGTGAAGTGATGGAAGATGTTTTGATCTTTACAAAACTCAGCGAACCTTGTTTCGATAAACTATCGTCCATTATCGCTTATGAGAGTTTGGGATAAACCAAACCGACAGACAATTGACTTCTAAATGAAGTTTTGTACCTTAGCTTTAGTAATTTTTGCTAATGGTTCGGCCTCGATCCATTTGCTGAAGTAATCGATCGCAATTAGGAGGAACTACCATTGCCCGGATGTCATTGAAAAAGGACCAAGTATATCCATTCTCCACTGCGTGAATGGTCAGGGTGCACTTAGTGGAGTAAGCTCGGAGGTCGGCTATCTTTATATATTTGCATTTCTCTAACAATGGTCATATTTCTTGATATACTCTATAGAATTATGGTACAAGGTCGGCTAATAGTATCCCTACCGAAGTAGTCTTTGTGATAGGGATCTGGCCCCTACATGACTTTCGTAAATTTCCTCATGCACTTTCCATGATGCGAAGTCGGCCTCTGAAGGTCGGAGACATCTTAAGAGTGATAGATAATACGACCTTTTATACAGCTTGTCTTCATACAGAATATACCGAAGAGCTTGATTTTTGAATTTTTGGACTTCTTTCTGATCATGAGAAAGAATTCCATCTTTGAGGTAGGCAACTAGTGGGTCAATCCAGCTCGGCTCATGCTCAACTTGTAGAACAGACTGCGACTCCTTCGAGCTTGGGCATTTAGAATTTTAAAAAATACTTCTTTGGATAGTTCGATTGGGGCTAAAATGGCCAACTTAGAGAGAAGGTTGGCTCTTGTATTTTTCATCCTCGGAAATCGTTGGATGCTAAAACTATTGAAGGCTGAAGCCAAATTTTTTACTTTCTTAAGATACTTCATCATGCTTTCCTCCTGGGTTTCATAGTTGCTGCTAACTTGTTCGACCATCAATTAAAAATCACTGAAAACTTGGAGCCGGTCTGCCTCTAACTCTTTTGCTATTTTTAACCCAGCAATTAGAGCTTTATATTCGGTCCCATTATTAGTTATAGAAAATTCGAAGCATAGTGCATATTCAGCGATGACTCCCTCAAGGTTAATTAAGACCAACCTCGCATCTGCTCTAGCAGTGTTGGATGAACCATCCATGTACAGGACCCAAAAGCCTTCAGAAAGATCAGCGTTCTCTTCGGAGGGGGGGGGGCTCGACTGCAATCATGGAATGCTGGTTTCATATTATTCAGGCTTGACTTCATTTGGAATGGTGCATTCTACTATAAAATCTACTAATATATGAGCTTTAATCGATGATCGGGGTTGGTAATTAATGTCAGACTCTGTAAGCTCGATTGTCCATTTTGTGATTCTTCCGGAGGTATTTGTTCGATGAAGAATTGCTTTAATTGGTTGATCCATGAGGATAGTTATCATATGCCCTCGAAAGTAAGATCAAAGTCTCTTGACAGTAATTAGAAGAGAGTAAGTCAATTTTTCTAACTTAGAGTACTTGGTCTTTGCATTCCTCAAGACTCGACTTATGTAGTAGATCGATCGCTGGACTTTCGCTTCCTCCTTGACCAGGACCACTGCTAGGGCTACTGGAAAGACTGCTAGGTATAAGAATAATTCTTCTCTGAGCTTAGGCTTTACCAGTAATGAAGGCGAGCTGAGGTAATTTTTAAGTTCCTCGAATGTCTGTTGGCATTCTGCCATCCAGCAGAAGCTCTTTGGCTGTTTGAGAACTTGAAAGAAAGGCATGCATCGCTCGACCGATCTTGAGATGAAGCAGTTTAGGGATGCCATTTTTTCAGTCAAGCATTAAACTTCTTTGATTATTCTTAGAGTAGTCATCTCCTGAATAGTCTAGATTTTCTCTAGATTTGCCTCAATCTCATGCCTCGACATCATGAATCCCAAAAATTTTTTCGAGGTTATACTGAAGGTGCATTTGGTCAGGTTCAGCTTCATCTTGTACTTCTTAAGTGCGCTGAAGATCTCTTCGAGGTTGGTGATGTGATTTATTGAAGCTCGGCTCTTGACGAGCATGTCATCCACATACACCTCCATATTTCGATCGATCTACTTTCTAAAAATTTTGTTGACTAGGTGCTGGTACATTGCTCCTATATTTTTGAGTCCAAAAGGCATAACCCTATAACAGTAAAGACCATGATCAGTAAAAAAAGCAATTTTTTCCTCATCCTCTGGCACCATCTGAATTTGGTTATAGCCAAAAAAAGCATCCATGAAGGTGAGGAGCTCATGGCCCGAGGTTGCATCCACCAACTGATCAATCCTGGATAGGAGGTAGCTATCTTTTGGGCAAGCTTTATTCAGCTTCTTAAAGTCTATACACATCCTCCACTTGCCGTTTGCCTTTTTGACAAGCACCATATTTGAGACTCAGCTCGGATAATTAAATTTTTGGATGAATCCAGTCTTGAGGAGCTTGTCGACTTCTTTCACAATTGCTTTCTGCCTCTTTGGAGCATGGCTGTGCATCTTCTTTTTTATTGGTCGACACCTAGGATCAGCAGCCAACCGATGTTCTATGACCTTGACATCAATTCTCGACATATCCGTTGGAACCCAAGTGAAGACATCTACGTTCTTTTGAAGGAAAGTGATGAGTTTCCCTCGAACCTCATCCCCCAAGTTGAAATCGATCTGCACAATGTGCTCCATATTTTCGTCATTCAATGGGATGGAAATGAGATCTTCCATAGGCTCATCCTGCTCCTCTATGAGGTTATCGCGGATATCCAGCCCATTAACAAGATAAAGGTCGGACCGAGTATTTTTCTATAAGGTGATGGAGTAACAATGCCTTGTTAGGGCCTGGTCTCCTCTGATCTCTCCAATTTCATAGCTCATCAAAAATTTCACCTTTAAATAATAAGTTGAGACTACAGCTTAGAGTGCGTTCAAATCAGGTCGGCCAAGAATGGCATTATAGGCAGATGAGGCTTTTACGATTAGAAAATTGACCTACGCTTTAGCCAGCTTTGGGCATTGTGCTGTAGCCACAGTCAGAGTTATTGTGCCCTCAACTGGCATGACATCACCAATAAAGCCTACCAATAAGAAGTTCATAGGTTCTAAGTAATTATTAGATAAAGATATTTTTGAGAAAGCATCATAAAATAAAATATCAGTAGAGCTTTCATTATCTACCAAAATACGGTGCACATCATAGTTAGTAATATTTAAAAAGATTACAACCACATCATTATGCAGGAATCGAACTTCTTGAGCATCCTCATTGGTGAAAGTGATGTGTTCCTCAGTTCTCCATCTCTTCTTGAGCTTTGCTGATCTGCTAGCCTCCTCTCGCCGAAGTTCTCTAGAGATGGTGTTGATGATGTCGAGGGGTGGGCGGTCTGCCTACTGCTTCTCTCTTGATGGTTTCGATTACAGTAGTGCCCTTGGTCGATCTTTCCATCCTTCAGGCGGATGCCATAGGAATCGATCGAGCCTGTCTTATTTGATGAGCTCCTCGATCTCATCTTGAAGCTGAATGCATTCTTCAGTATCAAGACCGTGGTCACGATGATAGAGGTAGAACTTGTTTGGGTTGCATCTGCCAGGATGGGAGCTCATCCTCTCCGACCTCGGCAGCTGCTCCTTAATCTCCATTAGTACTTGGGTTTTTGGAGCGTTGAGAGGGACATAGTTGTAGAACCTTTAGAAAGGGAAGCCCTGTCGAGCCCTTCTGTAAGGGCTTTCTTGCTTCCAAGCCTGGAGAGGAGTTTGGGCTCGCTTGCACTCAGGAGGAGTTTGGGAGCGTGGCCAAGCTTCACTCGACTTTCCTTCTTCAGTGAGCCTACTCGGCTCGCCCATTTGCCGCTCTCCAATGGCTTCATTATCCTTGACCTGGAAGGCCGCTTTCGCTTGGGCATACCCTTCAGCCTGAACCAACATATCGGCAAAATCTCTAGGATACTTTTTCTTCAAGAAAAATAGTAGATTATTCTTCTGAAGGCCATCCTTTAGCATGGTAATCATAATAGATTGGTCCAAATTTCAGATCTCCAGTGCAGTAGCATTGAAATGGTTGACATAGGCTCAGATGGATTCTCCCTCTTGCTGCTTGATGTTGATGAGGGATTCCGAGCCTCGCCTGGAACGTCGGCTACTGACAAAATGAGCCACAAACTGATGGCTCATTTGATCAAAAGAGAAGATGATATTCGGCTTGAGGATCGAGTATCAATTTCTGGCTGCCACTTTTAAAGTAGACGAAAAAGCTCGACACAAGATGGCATCAGATGCACTGTAGAGCAGTATCATTATCTGAAAGGCCTCAAGATGGTCAATCGGATCGGAGGTTCCATCGTAGCTCTCGAATTAGGATCGATATAGATATCATTACTATGGGAAGGAGATGCATGATGGAGTTCTTTAATCTGCTAGTTTATCTCTTATAGTTTCTAGTCCAGGAGATCCTCTCGATCATCGATCTCCAAGGTCTTCTGGCTAAATGGGGGCAAAGTCCCCCTAGGGGTAGAGTCATGATCAGAGCAGGGGCTCTCAACCCTCTGCTTCTCCTTTTCGAAGGTCACCAATCGGTCAGTCCAAGTTGATCATCCCCAGACTGGATCTTGGGGCTCCAGAGAAGCCTACTTTGATCGAATTGGTACTAAAAACTACTACTGCTGCATGGCCTGCACTACTTTCATAAGGTCGCGAACATGCTGGACTAGCAGGTTGAACTGCTCTATGTCCACCATTACTGTAGATGGATCTTGAGTTGCTAAGGATGAAATAGGGGTGGATAGATCTGGATGGGATCTAGTCGTAGAGGTCGTTGACCGTCGGGTAGAAGCTTTTCTAGGAGGCATCTTTTCTGGGAAGGACTCTAGAGGAGAAGAAGAGAGTTCTCTATTGAGTACTCCTTCAAGAATAAGAAAACCTTAGAAATAGAGGGTGCCCTTCCTTTAGCGCTAATCTTATTGGTGCAAAATTTGGTCATCGCCGTCAGTGACCTATAAGATAAGTCTTGTCTAGAGCTTGGGGTGGGTGGCTCTGGCAAGATCTTCCGACGATCAAGTCAGCTCTTTCGACAAACAGAAATAAAGTACTCAGTAGAGAAAGTTACAGAATATCAAGAAGGAGAAGAGAGCTTGAAAAAAATGTATCTAGAGGATCCCTTTTATAGTCCGAAGCCTATAACAAACTGATAGTGACAGCCACAACTGCTTGGTAGTGGAGTGTTCGGGGTCACGTGGGATTTGTTATAGAAAGTGGTGTCTATTGTCGTAACATGCTGGTCTGTTGGAGACCCAACAGTTGGAGTTCAGATGAGGTAGTTGCAGGCGACAAAGGGCTCTTGGGCATTATTATTCTGAAGAAGTTCGGAGGCTCTCAGGATTGATCATGTGCTGGCTTTTATTTGCTATGTTGAAGGTGTATGCCGTGATCCTTTTAGACAGCTGAAAAAAATTCGACCAGAAGAGAAGTCCAGTAGGGGTTCGACCGACGAAGAAGCTCGAAAGACGTTCGACTAAAAGGATTTCAGCTATGAGGGGTCCGCCTGGGCTGAGTACTAACTGATGGCCATAATAGGCAAGTGCGATTGAAACACTAGTCTCTACTGTTCATTTGAGGTTTGGCCACTTCCAGGGTTGCTCACTGGTGAATAACGATAAAGCGTTAAAGTTCGTCTAGAGACAATTCAGAAGAAGTTCAGCTGCTGAAGGAGTTTGGCTGAGATTCTGTCAAAAGAAAGGAGGATCCAAGGAAGTTCATCCATGTGGGGCCATATAGGCTATCGAAAGAAGATCGGTCGGACGGGATGCATAGGAGCTAAGGACTTGGCCAGTTCTCTAGGACAGAAGTATTGACTATTCAAGCTCATCTGGAGAAGAAATCCGCAATGCCCTATCGAATCCAAAATCGGACTTTTCAGCCAATCAGATTATCTATCCATAGTGTTGGAGGTCGACCATCTCGGAATGATTTAAGGTTTGAATACTCCTGTGGGTTGAGGTTTGATTTTTATAGCTGCACCCGGATGGAACTGATTAAGAGTCAGAGTCTTAACTGGACTTCGGCAGGCGTGGATTTATCCCCAACAAAAAGTTTTAGAGAAATGCTCTAAATGTATATCATATTTTATTTTACATGAATATTAGTTGAAGATGTCCATGAAGAATCTCAAGTGAGAGGAGACCCTATAGAAGGAGCAGAATAATAGGGTACTCTATTTTAAAGTCATCTTTTATACAACAGCAAAATAATAAATCTTACATCAAGAAAAAGAAAGTAAGAAAACAAGTTAACTTCCTACTAGATGGTTATAGTTGAACAAAGGAGAGCTCGAGAAAAAGGTGCAGGTGCAAAGATGTCTGGGGGGCATCACAATTTTTCAAGGACTATAAGTAACTCAATAGCTAAAGGCTTCATATAGATTTAGGGAAGCTTCAACTCCCTTAAGGTCTCCTCTCCACTTAGCTTCTTCTTTATGTTATGCAATGATAATACCTAGTTATTGAAATCTCACTCTTCCTCTCATGTCAAAGGGTTTAGACTGAGTGGCCCATGCTAAATAGGCACTTAAGCCAACCCATGTCTATATGTAATCCAACATCATTACTTTTAATAACACTCACTATATGGAAAAATTATTGATTGAACCAAGTCTACCAATTCAACTAATAATCAACTTGTCTAAAGGCATTGATGGAGGAAAAAAAATCGCAAATGGAAACTTTTGACTATCCCCTCCATTTACATCAGATGCCTTCTTTCATATGCCTCCCATTCACTTATCCATGGTTGGACTGCCTTAAAATGGAGTAGACAGAGAAAGTGTCATCCCCCGAGCCTAGTACTTAGATCCACTAAGTGACATGACCGCACACTCTCTAGGGAAAGGCCCCAGAGGACATGCAAGGTCTTAAAATCTATTACAATCTCAATACCCATAAATAATAAATATCTCAATTCATAATAAATAGCAAACTTGTATAATTATAACTTAATCATCTGATTAGATATCAATAACATTCTATCAATTCATCCTTGCACTTGCATATCCAAACCACATGCAACTATGAGCATCTTGCATCTCTGAGAAGAAAATGAGAATTAGAGGAGGTGAGCTTTATAGCCTAGTAAGAACCCCAAGCACTCATACTAGTATAAGAATATAATTTAAAAATAATAGATAAAAAGTATCAAAAACAAACATAAACCATGAAATCTCTTGTTAAGTATCTAATATAACTCAATATCAATATATGCAAAAATATGCATCATATACCATCAAATATTCATTTCTTTTCAAAACTATATACCATACATATATCATTAAGGCAAACTCTTTTTACTTAATTATGGTTTTATATCTTATCATTCATGTCTCATTAATATGATTTGGATCAATTAACAGTTATCTTTAGGATCATGGTTTAATCGCAGTCGTGCTCCGGTTCATGATTGGCAAACTTAGGTTCCATGTTCTTGTCTATGATAAAGCTATCCACAGTGCCATGTTCCTACCCATGGCGGGCTACTCTTAGTGCTATATTCTTGTTCATGATGGGCTATTCTCAATACCATCATCCTACCCATGATGAGGTTATTTATAGTGCCATATTTCTACCCATGGCTGGCTATTTTCAGTTTAATATAGCTAGTCTAAACACCTCTTTCATGATCATCAACTTATTAAATCTCAATTATGCTAGAAAAAATATTGTATCATATTATATTCTTTTCAAGATTCTTAATAGCTAGTATCATCATCCAAATTATCTAAAAAGTCATCAATAAAATATATAATATAGAAAATATAGGTAGTCATATCAATAATCATGTATCCATAAAATTAGCTGCAAGAAACCACAACCATGTAGTGCATAAGTAAACATATATATATAGGTGTTCATGTTAAAACTCTTACCTCTACTAACAATAAACTTGATTACAATAGTTTACTAATCCACACCTAGCATATCTAATCAATTGATACAATTGTAGACCATTCCCAATCCATCATTAGCATAAGAAATAATGAATTCTTATTAGATTTCTATTTTCAAAGCTCTAATATTTAAATTATCCTTAATTAAAATTTTTTTGATGCGATATAATACATAACTCACTACAAGAATCCAGACTATTAGTGATGGCTAACTACTATCGCTAATAGTTATTCTGCCACTGCTAATCCCATCGTAAAAGCTAATCTGAAAAATTCTGATCACTAAATACTATTATTAGCGATGAAAAATCTAGCCATCACTAATAAGGCTATTAGTGATGGCTGTAGCAATAGAATAATTCCATCACTAATTAATTTTTTTATTTTAAAATTAATTTTTTTAAAAAAGTTTTAAAGATATTAGTGATGGTATTTTCATGACTAATGTCATTGCTAATAATTATTAGTGATCAAAAATACCATCGCTAATGTCATCTCTAATTTTTTTTATTTTTAAATAAAATAAAAAATTATTTTAAAAATATTAAAAATGATAAATAGGTGCTAATGCCGTCGCTAATAATTATTAGCAATGGATAATGCCATCGCTAATATCGATACTAATAGTTAATTTTATTTTTTTAAAAAATTAATAATAATATTTTTAAAAATCTATTTTAATTAATCATAATGAATTATAGCTCTTAATATCTATTATAATTAAAATTTAAAGATAATATGATAATTAAAAATTAAAAATTAATTATATTATATTAAAAATATAAATTATATAATTTTTTTATAAGCAGTATAAAAGAATATAATACATCAAAAAAAATAGATTCAATCCTTATCATCGTTCGCCTCCTCCTCCTACTACTCATCTCCAGTAGCTTATGGATGAGAGCTAGATATCCCAATATTTTATAATAAAAAAAATAAATAATATTAGTATGTTTCGATATGAAGGTGTATTTTTTAATATGGAGGTGTATCTTTCGATACACTGCTCTGATTTTTAAATAGATTGCTCTTATATATTTTATTCGATGATACGGAGCTATAGATATCCCTAACCCATTGATTGGATGATTAGATTAAATTTTTAGCCTTTAGAGCCCCTTCCTAAACTTAAACCTAAATATATAAGCTTCTAAATATGAAAATTTAAAATAAGTAAAAGGGCTTAGTAATATAATTATCTGATATGATGGTTGGAATGATGAGTCCAATTGGTTACACAGCTGCGAATCTCAAAAAAGCTCTACAACCGTATCGTAGATGGCATCTAAGATGCTCTAAGGTCGTTGGCTTAGAAGCCTCTGCATGACCTCTTCTATGTGCACATCACTTCAGATCTGGGATGTCGAAGTTTGTAAGGATGCCGAAGGATATTAAGATGGTGGAGGGTTGAAGCTGTGGCCGAATTTTATAACTTGACTCCTACTCAAACCCCAAGTGTTGCTGAGCCATCCCTCAAGATTAAGAGAGGGCTGAGAAGATGGATCATCACCATACTTCTCAGTAATGTATGCCGCATAACAGATCTGTATAGTTCAAAAATACATTAGTTCTAATATAAAAATTAGATCCTGTAATATGGATGAACTATTACGATGGCAAGTTTACCATCGGTAATACGATCGGCAAAATTATATTTTTCATGCCAAAGTATTAGCGATGGTAGTTTTCATCTCTAATACCCACCCACCATTGCCAATAATATTATTTTTTTAAATATTAAATTTTAATATTAGTTTTTTTTAATTTTTTAAAATAATATTTTTTAAAAAATATTAGCGATGGCAAGAATTTCGTCGCTAAAGCTATCGCTAATATTTTTTTAAATTATATTTTAATATTAAATTTTTCTTTCTCCTAGATCATTTTTTGAATGGTTAAAAATCAATATTATGTTTTATTAAAATTTAAACTTAATTAATTTTTAGATCAAGTCCTAATTGATTAAAATTAGATTTAATTTAATTAGGCTTAACTTAATTTAAGACTAATTAGATTTTAAAATTCTAAGTAAGACTTAGATTCAAAGTCTAATTAAATTAGATTTGATAGGATTTCGAATTAGATTTGAATTGGATTCAAATTAAATTTGAATTAAATCTAAATTAAAGTTATTTTTTAATTAATTTAAATTAGATAAAATTTAATTAAGTTTGACTTAATTTGAGGGTAATTAGATTTTATAATTCAATTAGGACTTGGATTCAAAGTCTAATTGAATTAGGTTTGATAGGATTTCGAATTAGATTCGAATCGGATTCAAATTGAATTCAAATCAAATTTAAATTAAAAATTATTTTTTTAATTAAATTAAATTAAATTAAATTTGAAGATAATTAAATTTTATTATCTAAGTTGGATTTGGATTCGAAGTCTGATTGAATTAGAATTGACAGATTTTTGAATTGAATTTGAATCGGATTCTAATTGGATTTGAATTGAACTCAAATTAAAAATTATTTTTTTTAATTAATTTAAATTTAATTTAATTTAATTAATGTTGACTTAATTTGAGAGTAATTAAATTTTATAATCTAAGTAGGACTTGGATTCAAAGCCTAATTGAATCAGATTTGATAGAATTTTGAATTGGATTTCAATCGGGTTCGAATTGGATTTGACTGAAATCATGGATCAAGTCCTAATTAATTTAAATTAAATTTAATTTAAGTAGACTTGACTTAATTTGAGACTAATTAGATTTTATAATCAAAATAGGACTTGGATTCAAAGTCTTATTGAATTTGGTTTGATAGAATTTCGAATTAGATTTGAATCGAATTTGAATTGGATTCGAATTGAATCTAAATTAAATATTATTTTTTTTAATTAATTTAAATTAGATTAAGTGAAATTAAGCTTGACTTAATTTGAGGGTAATTGGTTTTACAATCCAATTGAGTCTTGGATTAAAAGTCTAATTAAATTAGGCTTGATAAAATTTTGAATCAGATTCGAATCATGTTCGAATTGAATCCAAATTAAAATTTTTTTTTAATTAATTTAAATTAGATTAAATTTAGTTAATCTTGACTTAATTTGAAGATAATTGAAGTTTACTATCCAAGTAGGGCTTAGATTCAAAGTATAATTGAATTAGGATTGATAGAATTTTGAATTGAATTCAAATTAAACTTAAATTAAAAACTAATTTCTTCTAATTAATTTTAATAAAATTTAATTTAATTAATCTTGACTTAATTTATGGCTAATTAGATTTTATAATCTATGTAGAACTTAGATTCAAAGCCTAATTAAATTAAGTTTAGCAGAGTTTTGAATTGGATTCGAATCGGATTTGAATTGGATTTGAATTGAATATGTTCTGGATTATTAGTGATGAAAAAATATTGCTGTCGCTAATTCCATCGCTAATAATATTTTTAAATAAAATTATTTTTTTTAATTTTTTATTGAGATTTTTAAAATATTAGTGACAGCAGGATTTTCATTGCTAATAAATCAAATTCATGATCACTAATAATTTTTTAATATTTAAATATTAAAAAATTCTACTTTTAGCATTGGCAAAAACCACGCTAATAATATAAATTTTTTGATCGATTTTGTAGTGGCTAAGAGATATTATTAATGATAAATTTTTTTTTCTATCACTAATATTATCACTAATATTCAAAATTCTTATAGTAACTATAAAATAAATAAGAATTTAGAGATTTACCTTAACTTAGGGAATAAAGCATCAATCCTTTTGCTCCTCATCTTCTTGTCCAGTTGATTGTATCCAAATATAGTTGATACCAATAATTAATTAGAAAAAATCATAAAGTGAATATGGTCATGGTGAAAAAGGATACGACTGTCTGGATAACGATGTCTGGCAGCTTGAGTAGATGAAATTAATCCAGATGACTCGGCAAGTTAATCATGAAGCAAAGATCCAATAAATTTAAATGTGCTATGATAAGTATTATCAATGATAGGTGTTTTGCAAAAGCCAGGATTAATACAATAGGCAATTGTAGTGATATCAGTCTAGGACCCTATTAGAACTGATTAGAAATTCGCAGGTATCTCAAACCCTCCATTAAATCAAATAAATCATGTAAAGAGAGAGAGTAGAGAGAGGAGGGAGAAAGGAAGAGAGAGGAGAGAGAGAAGAGAGGGAAAGAGAGATAAGAGAGAGAACTCTCTCTTCTTTTTTTTCAAAATAGGGGAACCTCCCTTTCTTCCTTCTCTTCCTCCCAACATGGCAGTGGATAGCTAGCCTGTGGTGGCATCCAGTGGTGATGATGCTCTTGGTGGTGCATGCAATAGCCAATGACTAATGATGGTGTGGAGCAAAGGGAAGAGAAAAAGAATAAGGATGTGTTGTTGTATCAAATGAAAGAAAAGAACTCTAGGGTTGTGGATGGTGGGGTGAACATCTACCCCAACACAGCCTCTAGCGATGATTATGATAGCAACATCATCGGTCATAGTGGCCGGTGGTGAAGAGAAACAATGGAAGAAGAGTCAAAAAAAAGGGGGAGATCGATTCCATGGATGTCATTAATGGTCCAACACTAATCCAATCGGTGACAATGACCTTGTGTCTATGGAAGGTGTGGAAAACAATTAGAAGAAGGATGAAAGTCTATCACCATGGTTCTAGTGAGATCTCAAGGTCCAAGCTTTGTGAAAGCTCAAAAAAAAATACTCAAGAACAATGGAATCCGGTGATAATTTCTTAAAAATATGATGATGGAGTTCAAAGAAGGGGAAGGGGCTTTTTATAGGTAAATTCCTAAGGCTTTTGCTTACTATAGGATTCTCTCACCAGCAAAATCGTGATGGAAGAAGACTTCGATCAGGAGTCTTCTTCAGTTATTATAGAAAGCAAGAGAAAGAGAATCCAATAATTTTTCATGGGGGAGAGGTGTTGACATATATCCAAATAAAATAGAAATATTCAATGAGTTGCTTCAGAAACATTGTACCTAAGAAAATAAGATTGACTACCGATGAATTTAACAATAATTTAACATCATACCAAGCAAATTAGAATCAATATATATCTCTAGATAAATTAACATATTATTTTCAAAATTTTAAATTTAACAATATATAGTTCATGGCTAGGTGATACATATCAAGTAAATAAGTCATTTAACAATCTAATACATACTTTCAACCAAATTGATATATAGTTTCCGACACATCATATTTACCCGTATATACTATATAGCCATGTGATACATATTTGTCAACTTCTTGATACATATTGCAATCTTTTTGATATACACTCAGCAATGATCCAATATACTTCTCCAGGTAAAATGGATGTTCTAGAAACTGTGTATCCATTTGGCTAGAGATATGGATTGATCGCTGGTAGGTGTATATTATATTATAGAAACTTATAGTGCATATGAGGCAATCGTTTAGGATGTATCATTTAGTGAACAAGATAATTTGAAAACTATAAATCAATTTGCTTAAATATATGTATTGGATTGTTAGAAAACTAATTTACTAAATATGTATTATCTAGCTATATACTGTATATTGATGAATCCCATATTCTAAAAAATAATAATTTATCTAGATGTATTTATTTGCTGGCTAGATGACTAAGATTGCATAATATGTATCAACAAAAAATAATTTTTGAAAATAAGAAAAAAAGAATGCCAAGCATGATGTCATTTTTTTTTTTTTTTAATTACATAACTGATGACTTTGTAGTAGAGGCAGTCTCTAACTACTAAATTTTACTTTATGATCAATATCAAAGAAAATATGATAAAATAAGAAGTCCACCCCATATTTGTTTCTCTGGTCCCTGCCATAAATGATTTTTATTCTAGCTCATGGGCATTAAGCCCGGTTATCAATGTCTAACTTTCCCTGTCATGTTAAAGGGTTCGGACTGAGTGGCATGTGTTGAACTGGCACTTAAGCCAACCCAAGTCTTTATGCAATCATGCATCTCCACTTTTAATAACGCTTACTAAGTGGCCTTAAACCTCCTATGTCATAAAAAAGAAACGAAAACATATGCACACAGATTGACAATATCGGATAAAGAAATCAATCATATAAAATACAATACATGCAAGACTGGTGAGTTGGGTTATTGTCATGGATCCAATTCACTTTGTTTTCTTAGGCAAAAAATAGGTGAAATAGTTTCCATCAAGGAAAAAGTGAAATATTCAGTTATATAGCCCACCATTTATTGTAACTTATTAATTTCATCTATGGATCACTCAATTGTGACATACCTAACAGTACCCGACATGATATTTCATATCATTATGAGGTAGGCCATGGGCATGCATTAAGTTAGCATCATGGAAGAAACAACATCACCTTGATTAAGATGAAAAGATGGGTATTGGAGTAGAGGTGAAAGTGTATCAAATAATATTAATCAAAATCTAATTTTGTATTCAAATCTATTTGGATATGAATAAAAATTTTGAATGTCTGGCTAATATCTATGTATCCATATCCATAAAAAAAAAAAGATTAGACATGGATAGATAATTATCTAACATGTATCCAAATAATTCTATTTAATATTACATATGACACCAATAGGTTTTGAAATAAATAAATTACTGTATTAATATGCTATTAGTTTGATTTATTTCTATTTGATAATATCTTTTATTCTATGGTCATAAAATTTAATTACTTGATTTATATTCATATTAATTTTCATACTAATAATATCTAATTTATTTTATATTTATTTAAAATAAAATATGAATATAAATTTCTATATTTAACTAATATCTAAATTTATATTTATATTTATTAAAAAATAAATATAAAAATGGATATATTGATATCTAGACTATGTGTAATCCAATCTTAGCCATATGATAGGGGCTGGAGGTTGGCCAATTTTGGATAGCTTAGGCATTTAAAAAGTTGGATGGAAGTGTCAGGAAGGCAGTCTCTCTATGCCGTTATTGTTTATGTAAAGAAAGGATAAGTGTGCCTTCATGCTTCCATCTACCTTTTTAAATGTCTAAGCTATCCGAAATTGATCAACCTCCTACCTCCATCAGGCCAAAATTGGATTGTACATTGTCCAGATATCAACATATCCATCTCTATATATATTTTTTATAAACATAAAATATAAATTCAGTTATTAGTCAACATCTCCTTTATTAGTATAATATATGGATAAATTAGAATCATCCAGCATATTAATTAGTTGCATTGTGCATGTCATGTCATAATGATGTGCAACCACTTCATGATTCTGGAGCGACCGGTTAAGAGCTCCAGCTACAAACCATTCTATTTTAGATCTGTGGTTGCTATGGCAAGGGTGTTTTACATTATTTTATTTACTCTGTGCCTTTCTAGTTTATTTGGCAAGTGTAATATCTAGTCCTCCATAGTCTGATACCAAAATGAGCATGGCCTATTTGACTAGCCCAGAAGCAAAGTTCAGCATCCCACCTCTGCCCCTCCTCCAAAGGAAAGGATCACTACAATAATCAACATCACTGCCGGTGCTAATAACTACCATTCCGACACTTAAAAGTGTCATCAAAATGACAAAAGGTATCAAAATAAGTCTTTAAGTGAAGCATGAAAAATTTATTTTTCAATGCTCAAATAATGCATTGGTAATTGCCGACTCTTTAAAGCATTACTAAACGTGCGTAACATCCCAATGCTTTTAAAAAATATCTTCGAATCCTTTGCCGATGTTATAAAATATTGCAAACTTGTAGAACATGCCGATGCTTTTTAAAAGTGTCGGCATGTTTAAACCTTTGCCGATGCTTTAATGCATCGATAAATTATTAATTGATGATGCTTTAAAGCATGATAATATTTTTTTTAAAAAAATCAAAAATAATTTACTAAATCTATACAAAATATATAAATCTATCCAAATTTTTTTTTAAAAAAAATCAAACATCAATGTAAATTCATAATAAACACCATGTCACATATATGTTTATTAAAAATTTATAATTATATTGTCCATTATGTTCATTAATTATAAACCATAACAGAAGACAAGAAATCGAAAGAAATGTACATATATTAAACTTAGAAAAAGAAAAAAGAGACATCGGGCTATCAGTGATTCATAGGAATATGATCGTCATCGACTCTATAACTTCTAGAATTATCAAGAACCTACAACAAAGATATAAAAATTTTAGTAGTTAAGAATACAAAAATCATAATGTAAACTAAATGATCAAGTCTATGCAAAAATATAAAAATAGTGAGATATGTACTTTAAAAGAGTCCGCAAATATCTGTATCTTGGATGTCAACTATTCAATTTAAGTCGTCACTATGTCATAGTTTTGCCTCATCACCTCCATCGGGGCTTCCATCTGATCGTACAAATATCTACTTTGAGATATTTTAAATAAAATATCAAGCACTCCTCAGCAATATACCATTCCGTAATCAAGCCTTAGGATAAGTTCTATTTTGTATATAATCCTTTAATCACACAAGATACCTTCAAAATTTAAAAAAATTATTTGAACATCAATATGAGTGTGACATTACTTATACTAAATAATTATAAATTACAATCATATAGTTTAGCAACATCACCTCTCAATAGGATACATTCATCTATATTATATTGGTCCACCAAGTTTAGCTTCCATAGCTAAATAAATGAGTAGATAAACCATGATAGGAAAAAATATGGAAGGAAAGATCCTTTTTATATGACAAAGTGTACGTACAATACAAGACTCTAATTGATCAAGCTCTCATCAATTAATGACTTTCAAATATAATGATTAAAAAATAATGATAATTGAGCAACAACTTATTTTAACATTGATGACTTTAAAGCCGGTGAAAAAAAATCTTGCATCAAAATATGACTATCATGACTTTTAAGATCTAAAAGTTTTTATTCTTTGAGATTGATATATTTTAAAATATTCGATGCATACCCATCAAGAATCTTGATATTTTTTAAAATTATCAGAAAAAGATCTTTTCCTTGAGTGGACATTGTGTAACATGTAAAACGTACATAAATTTTACCATTAGCAAGCTCTTTGGGATGAAGCTCATATCTTATGCCCGTCTCTTTCAAATCTAAACGTGCCTTTAAGTTATCTTTACTCTTTCCATCAAGATTTAATAATGTTCCAATCAAATTATCACAAAAATTCTTCTCTATATGCATCATATCAAGATTATGCCTGAGAAGATAATAGTCCTAATAAGATAAATAAAAAAATACTTTTCTTCTCCCATAACTGTTTAATAACTCTATGTATAGATATTTTCATTATGTCATCATCATTTTTATTTTTGTCTACATAATCATCAACATCATAGAAGTTGTCAACATCCTCAAACATCTCTTTATCAAGATTGTAAGTAATGTCATCCTCTGTCAACCCTTCATTGGTAGAGCTTTCAATATCTTCCCTTCTTTTTTTCCTAGAATGCTTAGAAACTTTACTATATTTGTAATTGATGCTATGCATTTGTCTAAAAACCTCAATTCTAGATGGTGGTATAAAGATAGGTTGTAACCCTATAGTACCATCAAATACATCTGATTGAAATCGAAATAAATGGTTGGCTTCCAACTATCGACGATGGCCCATATAGCTAAATTTTCCTACATATTTTAGCTAATGTAAATAGGTAGAATCCCTATAAGAGGGATATGCAATATGCCCCTTAGTGTTCCAATCGGATAAATTGATATATGTAGAAAAATCATTGACAGTCTAAATAAGAGCTGCCCTCAATTTAAATGTCTGACCACTTGAAGCATCAAATGCATTGATATCCTTCCATAGCTATTTTAATTCCTCTATTAAAGATTGCAAATAAATATCAATATCATTATCTGGATCCTTATATCCCTTGTAATAATCATTGATAAAATAAGTGAAGATTGTTTTATACGCAAGCATGGTGGCAAATAATATGGAATCAAAATGACCAGCCAAGTGCTATAAATAGAACTTAGTGTCTGAAATGAAGCCATCAGTAGCTAAACCTAACCTAACACTACATATGCCAAACTATCAGCTGGGCATCTTAACATTCTATCCTTTGTACGACCTTCATCATGCCATCTCATTGATGAAGCCATCTTTGATGATACATAGATTCTTTTCAATCAAGTATTAAAGGAAGGTAATTCAAAATTTTAGCCAATTTTTTCTTACTTTGTGTAGCATCCATTTCGTTCAATACATTACCCTCTTCTTCTTTACACAATGCCCATTATGAAGATCTATAGATATTGCATAATTCTTAGTTAATATTTTCATCCTAATATAATATACAGTCATTTGGATAACTATAAATCTTTTTATATCCAAGATCCAACTCTTTTACTAGTTTTTTTGGCTTCAATAAGAAGATGTTGGCAAAATAGTGCCTTTAAAAAATGCATCCATTAATTATTAGAGCAGCATAGTAAAACTCTTACCAGGCTATCCATTCAAATATTTAAAATAAAAATAGATGCACAAGAAAATTTTTTTTTGAGAAGTTCTTACAATTTGGATATAGTTCTTGATTATAATCTTTTAGCAAACTATGATACCAATGTTCCTTCTCATCATCAGATGAATGTCGAGACCTCCCAATATGCATAGGATCAGTAGATGTAGACCCTTCAGGCATCACAACTATTTCTTATCCTCTACTGAAATCTTCTAAATTTTCGGTACCAAATATTAGGGCATCTCTGAGCAAACCTCTCATATCATCTCCTCCTATAGAATCCTTTTATAGATTATTGGATCCTAGATCAAATCTATGTTTTATATATGAGAGTTGATTGCATAGAGGTGGCAACATGGACTCTCCATGAAATATCTACTCAGTATAATTTTTTACAAAATTATTCTACATTAAATATTCTTCAATTGTTTGTGGATCAATTAAAAGAATTATTTACACATTTTTGGTATAGACAAAAAATCTTTCCATTCATTGATCATTTTTCAATAGAAAATTTAATAAAATTTTGTACTCCTTCAAAATAATCTTCACTAAACTTTGGCTTATTTATCTAACTTTTATCCATTGTATGAGAATAATAACTGTATAATAATTTATATAAAATTGTTATACAAGCAAAATATTAGCCGAGCTCTCCCCAACAAAAAATAAAAAACTCAACTTAATATATTGTTATATTAACACAAAGATACATCTCTAGTTCAATCAATTTGCTACCGCTTAATGAAATAAAAAATTGAGTCTCTAGTTCAATCAAAAACCATGTCATCAAATTGAAATTTCCACAAAAAATTCAAAAATGCAACCATCTTTCATTGCAAGCATATTCAATCAAACATGAAAAGATTATTTCACAATCTTAGCTCATGTAAATTAAATATTACTCAAATTTACCTTTAGAGGGTTCATTGCCAACTCAGAACACAAGGTAGCTATACATAATTTAAACTACTTTAGATTCCCTTATGCCACTAAACCATGGCCAAAAAGCTTTATCCTCAATTACTTTAGGCAAACCTTGAAAACCCTTTATCACAATTTCTTCCTCTTACCATATGCTTTTGCTGTTACCACTATCTTAATGATCTCTTTTAACCACAATTCTTTTTACAAGTTGATCCTCTTTAAAGCAAATTAGTTTCATAAATAACTACATGAACAATTGAACATAAAAAATCAAACAATATAATGTACATAATGCCCATAGCCTCATAGCACTTAAGTATAGCAAGGAACATGTTAGAAAGAATGGTCCTACTCTTTTTTAGCAAAGTATGAAATGAACTGATACATAAAAAGTTGCAATACATAGCACAAAGCTTTCTCTTTCTATAGTAATAAGTAATACTATCATATCAAGTTAAATTCCAGTGACAAAATCAAGAATTGGTGGAAAATCGAGAATACAAGCAAAAGATTTAAGAAAAAATGGTACAAGGTATGGATCCTTTCATGCATGTGCATGTGAGTGTGTGCATGTATGCATGTGTACATGTTTTATAAGCTCTCACTGTAGGGTGACAACTAACCTAGAACATATTTAGTATCACATTGGTAGGTGAGTGTGTTCAAACCATTAAACAAAATTGATGACTTGTATTATCCAGTGCCACAACATCCCTTTGCTGCTATGAGGTTCCATATCATTCTTGTTGGTACAAAAAATGGTTGGATGTCGAAATTTGCTGGAGCTGAAGAAGACGAGGTCACCGACGAGACTTATAAGATGAAGTCTAGATTGGAGGTGGGTAGCTCTAGCGGGATCCTCCGATGGTCAAGTTAGTTTTCTGACCAATAAGGAATGGAGTACTCAAAAGAATTAAGATAGAAAAGAGAGTTTAAAGAAGAAGACGTATCTGGAGGATCCTTTTTATAGACGGAGCTTATAATAGAATGATAGTGATAGTTATAATAAAATATCAGTAGGCCATTCAGACTACTAAGAATTTATTATGAAGAGTGGGCTATCGTTTGTCGCAACTTGTAGGTGGTTAGATCTTATTTGTTGAAGTTTGGATGAGAGGTCAGAGATATCTGTGCTTGGTAGAAGGCTATTCATATTGGGATGGAGAATTTGAAGTCTAACTAGCCAAACTCGAAGATCAGCTTTCAAGAAGCTAATGGCGGACTTGCAATTGGATTCTACTGGGGCTGCCTTTGACAGCTTTCAGAATCTCGGCCGCCTTTATGGTCAGTCGAGAGTGGGTGTGGGGGTTCGGACTGGAGGCTAGAAAGGGGATGGTGGGATCTTCAATGAGGACTGTAGTCAAGCTTTCTTGAAGGAGTTTGGTTGGGACAGTAGAGATCCAAGATCGACTGAAAGCTGAGATGGGTGAGTGTTAAGACTCATGATTTCTTGCTGATGCTGCTCTAACTGCTCTCAAAAGTTTGGCCGCTCTCAAGGTCGGTCAAAGGTGGATATCAATACTGGTCTGGAGGAGTGAAGATTGGAAAGGATGGTGGATTCTTTGATTAAGACTACGGTTATGCCCTTTGGGGGAGGCTCGGACTTACGTTGATGATGAAGTCCTTTTGCTGACTCGAGTTCGTCTGGTTGAGGTCCTTGGTGCAGGGTGCTATAGTCTGCTATTCATAAAGTGGAGTAGAGAAATTTGACTAGAGAGAAATCTAGATGGAGAAAAATTTGGCTAGCTGGAGTTCGATACTTGGAGTCCTACTATCTATCTTGAGTCAAGGATTAGAACCAGTCAAATGGCAATTCTCTTCACTATTCAAGCTCGTTCGATCGAAGTTCATCATGCCTTTAACAAGTTCTATAATCTTGAAAAGAGAGCTAAGGATTGTCGTTGAGAATATCATCTGGCATATATGGGTTGAAGGTTGGCTTTCTAGAATTCGACTGGAACAAGGAGGTAGTTTAGTAGAGGCTCGGACACAAACACCATTACTCCAAATAGTACCGTATCAAGGTCAGACAATCCATCGGACTTTGGTGGGAGCTATTTTACCTCCAACACTTCTATAGTGATTTGATATTAACATAATATGTTTGAGAATGATTCTCCAATTTTTTTTTGTTTTTGATTTTTTAAAAATCAAATAACCTAGGTCTTTCGCATCAAGTTGGAAAACTTTATGTACTCTAGCAACTTTAAATATACAATCATAATTGAAGTCACTGTAAGTTGGCATTGCTAATAATTCAAGCCATTAAAAATCATCTTGTATATAATATGTCAAGGCAACTTGATTGGCTCTTGTTTTAAAATATACCAAGAGTCTGCTACCTCATCTCTATCAAAAATGCTCATACACTAGGCAGCATCCTTCCATTGCAAGGGTTGAATTAACATGATAAGCATATTAACAAAGCCAAAAAACCATAGCAATATCAGAAGACACTCCCTCAATGAATAAGGAAAGATTTAGAATATCTAGTTGTTAAAGAGTGATGATACACTAAGTTTAGCACCTTTAGAAGTATAGTGGATAATGGGGACCTGTTAGATATATGGAAGACACATGTTTGCAAGGTGTATCATATTTATGTTTATAATCTTGCACATTGAACAACATAACTAAGTTGGTTGTCCTACCAGGCAACCACGAAAACAAATACATAAGAAACAAAAAAGAGTAGAGAAACCATCGGCATAGGACAACCTCAGGAAATAAACTCTAGTGATAGACAAGTTAAAAAGGTAATATGCAACTTATGAATCTAGAAGAATGCAAGCATATGAAGTGGCAGTAAACAAGAATCAAAGCAACAATTAGGGTAAGCACATCCCTACTTTGATCAGTAAAACAATTAATATTCACAAAAAAAAAGAACACTAAAAGAGTAACCAAAGAATCATAGAAGGGCAATGAGCCCCTGCTGGAAAGAAGATGAAGTCAAAGCAAACCTAAAACACTGGTCAACTTGCACAAACTAGTTAAAAGGGATGAATTGGCCAAATATCAGTTCATGTCACTTTTCATTAATTAACACAAGGCTTTCTATCTCAACATTACTTGCAATAGACTAACTTTCCTACCGAAACCCAGAAAAAACACTAAGGAAAACAAAATAGCTCACTCATTTATAGTCATCTGATCAACATCTAATGATCAAAGCCCATCAAACTATATAGTTACCGACAAACATGGGACCTTAGTACACTACATCACAAATGTGCTGGAAGAACACCTAATCAAGACTCTCCTATAGATAGCCTAAATTGATGATGACAATAGCATTAGGAGAGTGATCAAGTGTGCATTTACCACTCTATGAACTAACATAGAGTTTAACTCATAGCAATCCAAGCCATGGTTAATGACGTGATGCATCTATTTCAGCATCACATACATCATAGGATATGACAATAAAATCAATATTGTTTTTGTTACATAGAAATTGAATCATTCATCATAGCCAAATGAAAAGAAAGTGAAATCACACATTAAAAGCAAGATCACAAATTAAGTGATTCAAATTTTTAGGTAGATATTAAAGAAAAGAAAAAATAGAGGTAGAAAGCTAAATATCTAGTGAGATTTTGAAGATCAAACATTAGATCTAAATATTATAGAAATTAGAATTAAACATTAGATCTAAAAATGATGCATTATCTAAAACAAACAGCTATTAGCGAGACAAAAGAAAAGGTGTAGACCATTGTGTCAGGGCGCAGCCATAGGGGATTCTGAGGAAGAGAAAGGTGGAAGGAGAAAGGCGATGACACCTCCAACTGCGTCTGCCACTACCATTAAAGCCAGCTATTGGTTTGATGCAAAGAGTTTGACTCTCGATAATGAGGTGGAGAGGCCGGATAAGAGGAGGAAGGGAAGATGGCCAGCAAGAGAGAATAGGGATGAAGACTCTAGGGTATCGATTTAGGGATAGAGAATGGGGATAAATGGCTTCCGTTGATGAATTTATGTGTTGTAAGTTGCAGACATTTTAAAGCATTATAAAATGCCTACTATTTACAATGCTTACAAAAAGCATCTACAGGTGAATGGAAGAGTTGAATTTTACTAATGCTTCCTTATAGGGTCGGCAAAATTCAGTCGATAATTTTCTTAATTCCTATGGTGGGTGTATGCCTTGCTAGAAGAGGACTCTTGACGAGACTGTTTTTCCCTAACTACTCCTAGTGGGAGTTGGACTCAGAAAAGGCCATCAAAGGCTAGAAAGAATCCTAGCCTCCACCTCTATTAAAGAGATCCCACCGCCCTCTCAAGCTCATCAATAATCATCACTAGTTCCACCACTGATTTCATTGTGAAATCTCCATGGACTTTGCTATTGAGATCTCTTACCATGCTAGCATCTACACCTCGCCAAAGTCAAAAGCTTGATCTCATGATTTATCCTTTCTCCTCACCTATGATTAGTACTTGCCACTAGTTAAGAAATTACATGTAATTGCCAAAAAACCCCTTCCTTGTTTCTTTTGTTTTCTTTTCTTGTAGCTGCCTCAATCATTAGCATTCATCATTGAGGCTCTTGGCCTCTTTCCTATGTTGATCTCTAGCTTGGTAGTGAATGACCTAGAACACAAATTGCCCATCTCTTATTTGCAATGCTTTTAGGTGTTTCCTCAAGAATTGATTTTGATGTCTATAAAATATTTGAGAGAAGTACTAATGACTTTTATATTTGGAAGGAGATCAATTATGTGTTTTAGGTTATACAAGAACTTTTAAGATTGATAAGAATGTTTGAAGAAGGATAAAATTATAATTTTATCAAGTTGAAGATCAAGACAATATTTTTCGCAACTCATAAGAGCATTAGAGAAGAATTTGAAACCTTTGGAGGCATTTTGGAAAGTTTTGAAAGTCAAAAATTGAAGAAAATCAGTTTGGACAAAAAGGATCGACCTAAGAGTCGATCCCTTCTGAAATGGGCTGACTGGTATGCCATTTTCTAGCTGGCTTACCAAAAGGGGATGACCTATGGATCGACCTTTGCTATTCTGCAAGCCAAATACAAAAATTGCACTTTTTTATTTCAGCCACAAGGGCCGATGTATGGGTCGATCTCTGTGTTAGGAGCCGACTCATGGGTCGATCCCTATGATGGAAAAAATCTATAATGACTAGTTTTTTAGTCTATTATTGAAGCATTAAATGCCTATTAATTATTCTCTAACGGTTACAAATATCTACTATTCACCCTCCAGTATTGATTGAAGATATAAAAGCATTTAAATAGAGGAACAACAAAAATTGAGAGAATATTCAACCCCAAAAGAAATCTCACTTCCAAGCAAAGAAGCATTGATTTCAAGCTCAACCATCTCTTCAACGCTCATTCAAGTCTTCATTCCTTCTAAGAGGATTCCCAAAATCTTCTTATATTTATGTAAAGTATTTTTAAAGCTTTATTATGCTCATTAAGGAGCTAAACTTGATTTACATTGTTATTAATCTTGTATTTTGTTTTTCTATTTTGGTTTAAGTTTTGGAGGATTTCCAAAACTTAGAAAGATTTATCTGAACCTTGAATCAGAGTATATTGGACTGGCTTGTATTAAAAAAATAAGTGCTCTAGCTTGGTATATCTAGGATCGATGGCATCCGATGTTGTAATCATTAAAAATGATTAGTGGATTGAAATTTCTAAGTAGAGGCTTGGGGAGTAGATGTAGGTGTAAGATTGGCATCGAGTCACTATAAATCATGTTATCTACAGTTGCTTGCTTAGCATTCTTCTATCGTTGTTTCATTCTCTCGTATATTGTTTCTTTATCTAATACATAGTTCATTATAGCCACTGCACATTATACTTGAATCTCTTAACACATTTTTATGGATCATTCTTCACTTAAAAATTTTTTAGTAAATCAATTTACCCCCCCTCTTGGGTTGCATAGCTGGATAACAAGTAGTATCAGAGCTCAGTACTCTAGCCCTTTCTTAATTTAATCATCAAGAGCTAAAGATTTATGACAACTCAAGTTGGTGCTTCACTAGCTGAGGGGCGGTCCACAAACGACCTCTATTTTTTAATGGATCAAACTATATTTATTGAAAAGCTTGGATGAGAATTTTTATTCAAGCTTTTAACTATGATATATAGAGTATCATTGTTAATGGACCACACACATCCACTAAATTAATTGATGACATGGAGTCAACCAAATCCAAAATGAAATGGGATAAGGTTGATAAGAAAATGGCTTCGCTTAATACTTGTTTGGGATATTTTCATACACTACAAGAAAATATATCCTTTGCAATGGAATTATTTATGATAAAAAATTTCATTGCAAATATACGTATTCATGATGAAAAAAATTTTCATCATAAATATAAATTATTTATGATGAAAATAATTTTTCATCATAAATAATAGATTATCTATGATAAAATTTTTTTTTACATCATAAATAATTATAATTTATGATAAAAATTTTTAACATAAATAATTTGATGTAAGTAAATAATTTAAAAAATTAAAAGGGTAAAATTATTTATAATAAATTTTTTTATCATAAATAATCAATTATTTATGATGCAAACTTGATTTCTACATAAATAATCAATTATTTACAACAAAAATTTTTCATCATAAATAATCTACCATAAATAAATAATGTAAAAAATTAAAAGGGTGGAATTATTTATGATAAAAAAATTTATCATAAATAATTAATTATTTATGATGTAAACATGATTTTCATTATAAATAATCAAATATATATAATATAGAATTTTCATCATAAATAATCTAGCATAAATAAATTATTTAAAAAATTAAAAGGGTAGAATTATTTATGATGAAAAATTTTCATCATAAATAATCTATTATTTATGATGTAAACTCAATTTTATAGTAAATAATTAATTATTTATGATAAAAATTTTTCATCATAAATAATCTACCATAAATAAATAATATAAAAAATTAAAAGGGTGAAATTATTTATGATGAAAAATATTTTCATAAATAATCAATTATTTATGATGTAAACATGATTTCTGTTGCAAATGATAAATTATTTACGATGAAAAATTTTTATCATAAATAATCTGGCATAAATAAATCATTTAAAAAATTAAAAGAATACAATTATTTATGATGAAAAATTTTTGTTGTAAATAATCAATTATTTATGATGCAAACTTGATTTTTATTATAAATAATCAATTATTTATAATAAAAATTTTCTATCATAAATAAATAATGGAAAAAATTAAAAGAATAGAATTATTTATGATGAAAATTTTTTGTCATAAATAATCAATTATTTATAATGTAAGCATGATTTTCATCATAAATAATAAATTATTTATGATGAAAAATATTCATCATAAATAATTTGGCTTAAATAAATTATTTAAAAAATTAAAGGGGTAAAATTATTTGTGATGTAAACTTTTTATCATAATTAATTGATTATTTATGATGTAAATTTTATTTCTATCATAAATAATCAATTATTTGTGATGAAAAATTTTCATCATAAATAATCTATCTTAAATATTTTTTTTAAAACAAATTAAGAAAGATTGAATTATTTATGATGAAAAGTTTTCATCTTAAATAATTTATTATTTATGACAAAAATAAGATTTTCATTATAAATAATATTTATTTATGGTGAAAAAGTTTTATCCTAAATAATCTGGTCAAAATTCTTAATTTACAGCATAGAAAAGATGGACTATTTTAAAAATAAAAAAAGGGCAAAGATGTGCCATGCATGATCGATGCAATGGGGTTGAAGGGTACGTGCACATCCACTACTAGTTAGCATGCGAGCAAATTAAATTTTTATTTTAATTCTTTTAAAAATTAATATTCTTTTTTGAAAATAAAATTTTCTATTTTTCTCTAAAAATTATATAATTTTAAAATTTAAAGTGGATCTTCACCATTCATTATTTAAATAATTATCGTACAAGTATCATCACAAAAGACTGCCTCAATCTGGTAGCTCTAGCTATGTAGATCAATAAAATTTAATTTCGATGGTTATGAATAACCATATGATGATCTAATAGATAAAAATTATTGATGGATTCAAAAACTTGCAAGAATGATCTTTGTGATATTTGTAGCATACTATCAAAATTTTACTATAATCGAATATAATTATTATAGTAATTTAGTATGGAATGATTTAGACCGTTAAATAAAAAATAGATAATTAAAAAGTTAAACAATATTCGATTATAAGATAATTTTTAGATCAATGATATTTGCTACTATTTTAATCATCTTTATGATGGTAATTATAAAATCTAAACTCTACGTATATGAATCATCCATATTAAATATATTTTATAAAAGCGTAAGTATAATTGCTTAAGAACTTTAAGAATGTATATTAAAAGACATGTAGTTTTTGATAGTTTATATACATGTGGTTTATTTTTTATGATTACCATCATAGAAATGATTAAACTATTATCAAAGATTATTTATCTAAAAAATTATCTTATAATCACATGCCATTTGGCCTTTTAATCATCTATTTTTCATTTAATGATCTAAATCATATTGTGCTAAATTGACTATGATAATTATATCCGATTAAAGTAAAATTTTGATAGTATGCTATAAATATCATAGAGATGACCATTGTAAGTTTTTGGATCCATCGATGATTTCTATCTATCAGATCATGATGTCATCATTCATGACCGTCGAAATCAAATTTTATTAATCTATATAGCTAGAGCTATCAGATCGAGATAATCTTTTGTGATGATATTTGCACGATAATTACTTAAATAATGAATGATAAAGATCAGTTTTAAATTTTAAAATTATATAATTTTCAAAAAAATAGAAAATTTTATTTTTAAAAAGAATACTAATTTTTGAAAGAATAAGAAAAAAATTTTATTTGCTTGTAGGCTCCTGTTCAGGATCGGGTCATGATCTGAGTCAGGATTCGATTCGGGATCCAGTCTAGGATCATGTTCAGGATTCAGTTTAGGATTCGGGTCATGATCCAAGTTGGATCTTGGTCGGGATCCTGGGTCAAGATCTGGTCCGGGATCATATCCATGATCTGGTTCAAAATTCGGATCATGATCTGGGTTGGATCTCGATCAGGATCTAAGTCGAGGTCTAGATCAGGATTTAGTCTGGGATTCAATTTAGGATCCTATTTGGGATTTGGTTTGGGATCAAGTTCGTGATCTGATTCGGGATTCAAATCATGATCTGGATCGAATCTCGATCGAGATCTGAGTTGGTTTTTAGTCCGAGATCCAATCTGGGATCCTGTCTAGGATCCAATTTGGTAATGATTTAATATATGCATTGATGTAACCTTAGACTCCTATTCAAAAGTCGATCCTAGGGTCTCCAAAATGGACTTTATGAATGGCTCTTAGATCCCCTGATTTGGACAGTTCAAAAATACATTAATATTTTATTATTATCATAATATTCTTTATTCTATTATGAGAAATTCTATTATAATTATCTCGTTTGTTCTTCAGATATATATTAGATGTAGTTAAAATATGATCCATCTATATCGTATACTTGAAGAACTCTAGAGAAATGCTGCCGAATTTTTTTTGGATATGGAATAAAGAATAAATCTATGACAACAATAAAAATGATGCATTTTTGAAAGAGATAGGACCACACCTATTAGGAAGAAGTTGGTGGAGTTAGGATTCATAAAGCATTATTCTTTGTTATCAAATGGATATCGACAAAAGTTGGATGAATGCCAGGGATATTTTTTTACTTGAATATCAAAAAGGTATTCGAGATTTTCTTAAATTTGCATGGTGTAAGGCTGATAATACCAGTCGAATAAAGTGTCAGTGCAAAAGATGTGTCAATATAGTATATCATTACATATCACTTATTGTGGAGCATCTGCTACATTTTGGTATGGATAAGAAATATACTCACTTGATATGGCATGGGGAGGGTGATTTGAATAAAGTTATGTATGATGACGATGATATCGAAGATGATATTGATGCTGCCGAACCTATCAAACATGGTGGTATAGGTTCACTATTAAATGATTTACATCTGGATGTTAGCTCAAATGTACCCATGAGTACTAGTGCATCTCAAGGCAGTTCTGATTATGAATACAATATTAATGAGATAAAAGAAAGTTTGGAATAGTTTGCAAAGCTTGTTCGGGATGCACGAGAGCCACTCTACCCAAATTGTGTGAAGTTCTTCAAGTTAGAGTTTTTGATCAAATTACTTCATATTAAAAGTGTGAACCGATAGAGTCTGAAGTTATTTGATCAAAATTTGGCATTGACTAAAGCAGCTCTTTTCAATGGATCAACACTTCCAAAATCATATACTGAAGCAAAAATATATATGCAAAAACTGGGACTTGGCTATATTCCTATACATGCCTACAAAAATGATTGTATATTATTTTATAAGAAAAATGAATAAGTAAGTAAATGTCCACAATATGGTGAGCCTAGGTACAAAATCGATAATAGGAAAGGAAAGAAGATACCTCATAAGGTTTTAAGATATTTTTTATTGATTCCAAGACTTCAAAGGTTGTATTATCCACAAAGGTAGCTAAAGAAATGAGATGGCATCATGAACAATGAGTTTCGGAGGAGAACAAACTTAGCCACTTGACTGACTCTGTAGCATGGAAAGACTTTAATGCAAAGCATCTGCTATTTGCGAGTGACCTATACAATATTCGGCTTGGTCTAGTGATAGATGGATTTAATCCCTTTGGTAATTTGAGTACTTCCTACAGCATGTGGCCTATGATGCTAGTTGTGTATAATGTGTCACATTGAAAATGCATGAAAGAGCTATTTATTTTTATGTCACTGTTGATTCTAGGTCCGAAAGCATCAGGTAATTAAATTGATGTATGTCTATGACCTTTAATCGATGATCTAAAGGAGCTATGAAAAAATGGAGTACAGACATACGATTCTGTCAGTCGAAGAAATTTTAAGTTGCGTGCATCAATTTTATAGATCATAAATGATTTTTCTGCATATGAAAACTTATCTAGATGGAGTACCAAAAGATATCTAGCATGTCCAATATGCAACAAGAATACATCCTCCGTACATTTAAAGCATGGAAGGAAAATTTGCTTCATGGGTTATCAGTGGTTTCTACCTACTATATAATCATCCTTGGAGGATCTGTTATAACCAATATTTTGATGGTAAGTCTGACCGATGTCCGCCACCTAAGGAGTTAAGTGGAGCAAAAGTTTTAGAACAACTTGAAGCGGTTGGAAATATGAAATTTAGAAAAATATTAGGTATTCGCAAGCGGAAGCATACTGAAGCTGAGCTGAATTTGATGAAGTAAAGCCTATTTTTTGAATTACCTTACTGAAAGTAGCTACTACTTCATCATAACCTAGATGTGATACACATTGAGAAGAATATTTATGATAATATCATTGGTACAGTGTTAAACATCATAGAAAAAATAAAAAATAATTCAAAAGCTCATCTTGATTTGCAAGAAATAGAAATCCGGTCGAAGTTGTATTTAATTTGTTAAGGTGATAAATTTTTTATGCCACCTGCATGTTATTCACTATTTGACGAGGAGAAGAAAAGTTTCTATTGATGGTTCAAAATCATAAAGTTTTTTGATACTTACGCTTTAAATGTATCACGATGTGTTAGCAATAATGATGGCAATATCTCTAGCATGAAAAGTCATGACTCCTATGTGATGATGCAGTGCTTGCTTCCTGTGGTGATGCATGGCTATCTGAGTGGTGATGTTCAAGCTGCATTAATTGAGTTGGAAGTCTTTTTTTAAGAACTGTATTGCCAAAAATTAAAGATTAACTTAATCAAGAAGTTTGAAAAGGATATTGTGCTTATTCTTTTTAAGTTAGAAAAATTCTTTCCACCATTATTTTTTTGATGTTATGGTGCATCTGGTTGTTCATCTTTGAAAGAAAGCTCTTCTGGCCCGTCCAATACATTATCGATGGACGTATCCTATTAAAAAGTAAAGAAATCATAATCTCTTTGACATATCAGTTATAAGATGTAAATATATTAGAACTCTTTAAATTATTTTTTATTTGTAGATTCTTGTGTATCCTAAAAAAGTATATTTGTAATAAGGCACGGCCTGAAGGATCCACAGCAGAAGCATACATAGCTATAGAGTGTCTCATATTCTGCTTGATGTATCTTGATAATATTAAAACCAGATTCAATCATGTAGATGATAATGCTGACCATGAATGGGATGGCGATGAACCGACACTATCCATATTCAAACAAACAGTTCGACCCATGGATGAAAGAAGATATGAGTTTATGGATGTGAATGAGCTATCCAAAGCATACTTTTATATTTTAAATAATTATGAAAAAATTAAAGATTTAATTGAGTAAGTATTATCTTAGTATAATTTTAGTATTCTAACTAATTTTTTTCATATCAATATAAAATTAAAAATCATGATTTATTACAGTGAGCACAAGAATATACTATCCAGGGAGAATAATATAAATATTGATGATCGACATAGGATGGAATTTGCAAAATAATTTGGGGATCATGTAAGTTTCACTAGTATTATATTATATTTTTATAATTATATAATTAATTATTTATACTAATATAATTTTTTATGCTATATTATAGATGAAATCTAAGTATTTCAATAAAAAAGAGGGTGCGATCGATAAGTTGTATAATTTAGCATGTGATCTCGATCGAAGGGTTAACTACTATACATCTTGTATCATTAGAGGAATAAGATTTCATATAAGAGAGCTTGAGATGCAAAGACAGACTCAAAAAATGGGATTGGTATGATAGAATATGAAGGAGAAGAGGAGATTGAATATATTGGTGTATTGATAGATATCATAGAATTGAAGTATGGGTTCAAAAATTTGGTATTCATGTTTTAGTGCAAATAGTAGGATATTAGTAATAAGAAGATCGGTATTTATATCAATCCATACTTTACCAGTATAAATTTTGCATGAACATGGTACCGGAATGAGCCATATATATTAGCAACTTAAGCAAAATAAGTAATATATTTAAAAGATCTAAAATATCAAGGTGATTGGCATATCGTACGAAGAATAATATCTAGAGGCTTATATGACATACCAACCTGACTAAAAGTAGATGATAATTCAGATCTACATGAAGAGAAAGCTTTTCAAGAGAAAGAACAAACATTGACTGAGCACCTTGTTGATGAAGAACTTATGATAGCTCCTTTGAATAGGACTAATCTATCATCCAATAAAGTTGAAGTTGATTTTGTATTTAATCTTGATGGTTCGGAGGACGACGATCGGTTCATAAATGATGATGAGATAGAAGATGATACATTAATCGATTATTGTGATTTGAAGGAGGATCTAGAAATCAAGAAGGATACGGATATTGATAAGTAGATCTATATTCTTTGTTGAATCTTCTCTTGCAATAATAGTATGCAATATAAATCTATTCATTAGCATTTATGTATTTTTCACTATTATTATTTGTTATTATATTCATTTATATGTCAAGTTAATTATATGCATAGTTTAAGCATTGCAGGTATGGTGCTAGAAGGGATACGATGATGTTCGAGTTCCTAGCCTATCCTTGAGCCTTCCTCCATTTCCATTGCTGCACCATCGAAGTCGCCAGAGGGCCCTATAGAGGCAGGTCCGAGTAAGGTGAGCTCGATTGATATTTTAATATTTGTTACATAATAAAATTTGATTTTAATTTACCTATTAGGTTTATAGATGGCTATTATACTAATAATTTATTCATTATTTTTTTAGGCCATTTTCTTTTGGTGGTGAGGCGAGGGCAAGGTCCGTTGAAAAACCTTGCTCTTGAGCATTGGAGATGCAAGCATAAGGGACAACATCTCTGCATTAAGATTTCGTTAGGCTATACCAGGATTATTAGGGGATGGTGCAACCCATGGCAGACTGAACTGGGCATTATTTGCCATAGCTATGTCCCGATGATGCTCTTCAATTGATGTCAAGTTACATGATCTCAGAGGAAGATCTTCCATAGCTACTTACAAGTATAATATTATTTTTTAAATATTTAATTAGCACTGTATTCTTATAATATTTGTTATTTGTAGGCTATATTGGATATTATTGATTTTAAACATGATCGTATGTGGCAAGCTATAGATGATCATTTATGCTCATATTTTAAGGAGTACCGGCATCGCATTCATCATCACTGGTATGCTATAGTGCACGACCAGAGGGTGGAGGCAGTGCGACAGCGGCCATTTGATAGCATCACTATGGAGGATTGGGCTGTCATATGCCGCATGTACAAGAATCCAACATATCAGGTAACTTTTTTTTTAAAAATTTAATAACTAAATTATTTATTTTTAAATTCAATTACTTACTAACTAATTTGAATGTTAACTATGCAGGATTGATGTTTCAAAAATACCGCGAATCGGATGAGACAGACAATCTTGCATTATGGAGGTTCGAGGCTATTCGCTCGTCATATAGAGCAGATGGTAAATAATTTTTATTTATCATATTTTAACTCTTTAACTATTTAAAAACTTTTTATTAATTATTCTCAAATTATAGAGAGATGTATAGAGTGGCGAGCTTCCTGATAGGATCGAGATCTACCAGTAGATCCATTAGCGATGGTCACGAGACTGGACGGTCGGGAGTCAGGAGCTTTATATAAGTTTTTTCAACTATTTTTTCATTAGTATTTTAATTTTTAGTACACACTTAGAATAGCTATAAATTTAATTTTCAGGATTGTATGATAGATATTAGATCTCAGCCTATCCAAGAGGACTCGACCGCACCCACAGATGATGAGATCTATGATCAGGTGCTTGGTATAAGATCCTATTATATTAGAAGACTAGGGCATGGGATCAGAGCTCCTACATCTTCATGTTCATCCAGGACTAACATCCATGCTGCTTGTGATATTCGGTGATGCATGCTAATCTATAGCTATGGCAAGTGCATCAGTCGATCAAGTAATAAAGTAAATGAATAGAGTATCATCCCTAGAAGATTGAAAAATAAGTACTGGAAAGCTCTTTTCTATGCTTTATTTAGAAGACCGATTTATGAGAATAAGAAATTAAAGAATAAAATAAAGAAATAATTAAAAATTTTAAGGAAATAGAGAGAGTATAATTATTAGGGTTTTAAACTTAAGAGTAATGGGTTATTAAGGCAATCGATTCACCAACTCAGTCAATACAATATTCAAATTATTAGATTAATTTTATTTCATATGACAGTGGAGTCTCCTAGTTTATTCACTATCCTTTGGTCTAGGCGTAGCAAAACTATCAATATTTATTAATTATCCTTTGATCCAAGTGTAATTTAAATAAATATTAATGCATTAAATTTTGTGAAATTTTTTAATTAAAATACGCTGCATCCAAAGCACACTAAAATTTCTGCATGCATATGAATTCTAATTTGATTCATAATATAAGGTATATAATCAAGAAGCAATAACATAGATGTACTTAGTCTGTAACATCTATGTTCATCAGATCAATTAGAAGATGGTTAGTAAGCTAAAAGCATTAAGATCAGATTTATATACTCCTTATGAATAAAATTTAAAGTTAAAAATAAATCATACTGAATACTGCATCAAAAGAGCGGCTACACCTTAGTCTTAGTAAAAGAAAATTTAGTTTCATGATAATAAGTTCAAAAACAATAAATAAAATAAAAAGCATGAAGAAATTAGACTGTTTAATTGCTGAAATTGATTATCTGTTGCTCTTGGTGTGGAAAACTTGATGAAGAAGAAGAGAAGCTCCTTGATCGATGTCTTGATTATCAGAAGAAGAAAAGAAAAAAAATATAAAATCCCTTTCTCTTCTCTCTCAAAACTCTCTGAACTCTTTTTTTTCCCTTGTTCCCAGGCTCTCTCTTAAAACTCTCTTCCCAAAACCCTCTATATTTTCTTCTCTCTCTGCTTTTCTTTTCTTTGGCAACAGCAGGCCTTTAAATAATCTGGGTGGTCTTCAGTCAAAATCCCATTGAAATCGGATTTAAAACTCTCAAAATAACTCAAAAAGAGTCCTGGATCAATTCTAACCGTTGGATGTCGATCAAATGGTCCAATAATCACTCAAAAATTATTTTAAAATTCCAAATCAAGTCAGAATTCATTTGGACCATTGGATCAGCCTTCAAGATTGAATCTGGGCCATCAGATCATGCATAGGAGAGCTTCAGATTCTTAGTTAAAAGTTGGGATGAATCTCAACCGTTGGATCTCGATCGGGAGCTGCATCCGCCATTCGTCAGTGCACAACTATCAGCCATTCGATCAAATCCCAGTGAAAGACATTCATTGAATCAAGTAGAATTCCTAGATTACCCTCTTAGACCATGCGCGAGCTCGATGTTGCATGGACTGCCGCTTTCTTCAGCCAATCGGACCGCGCTTCTTCCTATGAAATTCCTAAAATACCCTATATAGTGGTCCACCATGCGCCGCAAAAAATACTGACATCAGCGGATCAGTCGGTCTGAGCGCAGTTTGCTGAGCCAATTTTTCTGAACTGGTTTGAACTGGACCGACTTTTTTTTATTTCCTTTGAAATTTATTGTCGGGCTTATTTGAAGTCCGTTTTGCCTGAAATTTATTTTATCTGAATCAGAAAAATAAGATCTTCATATTGGTGGCCTTCTTTCCTACAAAAGATTAACAAAAGTATCAATTTTTTAAAAAATAAATTTATTTATTTTATAATTTAATACTTTTATTAGTATATTTTTACCACTTATCATACCCTCCAACTTAGTCATTGCTAGTCCCTTAGCAATATTTTATTTAATACCATGTTTCAATAAGATTATCCATCAAAAAGATAAAATCTAGGACTAAAGGTCAAAAAGTTTAGAAAATACTGCTAACTAAGCATTGAGCTTCAAAAGCAAATTTTGCAGTCAATATAATTAAAAATTTTCTTAGAGTACATCAAAAATTTATAGCACTTATATTCATGATGACTAACTTTAGCATTTCAGTGTTAAATTAAAGGACAAAAGTATCCTCTCTTATCACCTATTTTGATCAATTTTCTATACATTTCCAATTTTATACTCATGAATTAATGTAGCTTTCACAGTGCCCTCTTTTTTTTTTTATGTGCTGAGCATCCTGGCCTTCCCTCCACTATTTTACGTGAATTTTCATACTTGACCTAGGTGCAGAGATGTAGTTACTAGGCTTTGGGCAATCCACATATACTCTATCTTTTATACTTTATTTTTAGGCAGGTAGCTCTTTTCTTAAATTCAAGTTTCTTTGATTAGAATGTATATTAATTATCAATTTTTAGTGATAATTGAATCCTTAGTTGGCCTTATAATCAATACCTACTGTGCCTTGTTAGTGTGCATGTGTAATTAGAAGTGCTAATAGTCTTTTGATGACCTAAGAAGACTGCTAAAAGTTTGACCAACTAATCTACTTTTTTAACTCGTTACATTCATTAGTAGATACTTCTATCTTTTATCATTTCTCCAGTCTATCTTGCTCAAGATTTTCTTCTTGACACATGGTTATTATTATTATTATATATATATATATATTTTTATCCCCTATCTTATTCTACATTATCTTAAAGGGGAAAGAAAAATAAAGAGTGCAATAAAGGATAGGAAGGAATACATCTGATTTGGTTCGGTCTGGTTCTTTGAAGCATTGAAATTTTGCTTGAACTCTCATTGATTTTTTCTGCAAAATTAAAAATATATACCAAAGCAGTAAAAGAGCAACAACAAATTATTGAAAAATAAAAGAAAAAAAAATGATCAAAACTAAAAAGAAAAAAAATAACCTATCTAGTAGTTCTGATTTATAGTCTTCAGCTTGACTTTCTTTGAGTTCTAAAGTGGATCTTGTAATTAAAATGCTTCCTTCTCCTTCTCAAAACTTTCATTAATATAATTTTTCAGCCTATGACCATTTATCTTAAAGGTACCTTTTGATTCGTCAAGGATCTCTACTGCTCCATATGGAAATACCTTAGTAATTGTATTGGGATCTATCTATCTTGATTTTAGCTTTCCTGGAAACAAATGTAGCCATGAACTATACAAGAGAACTTATTATCCCTCATGGAATTCTCTTTTTATAATATGGTTATCATGCCATTTCTTAGTATGTTCTTTGTAGATCCTGGCATTCTCATAGGCATGGTGGCAAAATTCATCCATCTCATTTATTTGCATTAACCTATTCTTTCTTGCATCTTGTATATCAAAGTTAAGAATTTTCATGGCTCAATATGCTTTATGTTCTAGCTCAACAGGGAGGTGGCATACTTTTTCAAAGAGTAGCCTATATGGGGACATACCAATAGGTGTTTTATATGCAGTTCTATATGCCCACAATGCATCATCTAATTTCAATGACCAGTCTTTCCTAGATGCACTTATAATTTTTTCTAAAATTTTTTTTAATTCCCTATTAGACACCTCTACTTGACCATTGGTTTGTGGATGATATGGAATAGCTATTTTATGAGTGACACCATATTTGTTTAACAGATTTTCAAATTATTTATTACAAAAGTGTTTACCTCCATCACTAATGATTGCTCTAGGAGTGCCAAAACGTGTAAAAATATGCTTTTTCAAAAATTTGACAACTACCTTAGCATCATTAGTTGGAAAAGGTGCTACTTCTATCTATTTTGAAACATAATCTACAGCCACAAGTATATATTGATTTGAAAAAAAACTAGGAAAAGGTCCCATGAAATCAATACCCCAAACATCAAAAATTTCATACACAAGAATATTGTTTAAAGGCATTTCATATCTTCTAGAGAGATTTCCAATTTTTTGACAGCGGTCATATGAAGAGATATAAGTATGAGCATTTTTAAATAGAGAGGGACAATAAAAACCTAATTGAAGAACCTTATAAGCTGTTCTAGTTGGGCCGAAATGTCTTCCTACCTTCCGATCATGACAATGATACAAAATTTTCTCCATTTTTTCCTTTGGAATGCATCTTCTAATGATCTGATCTAAACAACACTTATACAAGAAGGGTTCATCTTAAAAATAATGTTTAACAATAGATAAGAACTTCTTCTTTTATTGAAAAGAAAGACCAAGTGGAAAAACCTTACCAACCAGGTAGTTAATAATATCAGCATACCATGAAAACATTCTACCTGATATAGCATAGAGGCATTCATCTGGAAATTCCTCCTTGATAGGGCAAATATCTAATTCCTTCTTTGTGATGTTTTCCAATCTGGAAAGGTGGTCAGCAACTGAATTCTCTGTGCCCTTCTTATCCTTAATCTCCAAATCATACTCTTGTAGCAAAAGAATCCATTTGATCAATCTAGGTTTTACATCTTTTTTGGTAAGGAGATACTTTAGAGCTGCATGGTCGGTGTATATAATAACTTTAGATAAAATAAGATAAGAATGAAATTTGTCTAATGCAAATACTATTGCTAGAAGCTCCTTTTCAGTGGTTGCATATTTTTGTTGAACTTTAGTCAAAGTGCGGCTAGCATAGTATATAGTTCGAAAAATCTTATCCTTTTTTTGATCAAATACTGCTCCTATGGCTATGTCACTAGCATCACACATCAACTCAAAAGGTAGGGACTAATCTGGTGCTACCATAATAGGTGCCGTGACCAGTTTCTCCTTGAGGATGTTGAATGTCTACAAACACTCATCAAAAAAATGAAAAGAGACATCTTTACATAATAATTTAGATAAAGGTTTAGAAATTAGAGAGAAGTCCTTTATAAATCGATGGTAAAATCCAGCATGCCCCAAAAAACTCCTAATAGCCTTAACTGAGGTCGGTATGGATAACTTTTCAATCACCTCAAGCTTAGCTCTATCCACTTCAATATCTTTATATGAAATCTTGTGGCCTAACACTATGCCTTCTTGTACCATCAGATGACACTTCTTCCAATTTAAGACAAGATTAGTATCCTCACATCTTTGTAAAACAAGAGATAAGTTATGCAAGCATTTATCAAATATGGATCCAAAGATAGAAAAATCATCCATATATATTTCAAAAAAAAATTCAATCATATCATAAAAAATAGCCATCATGCATCGTTGAAAAGTAGCTGGTGCATTACATAAACCAAACGACATTCTTCTAAAAGCAAATATACCATAAGGACATGTAAAAGTAGTTTTCTCCTGATTCTTAGGTGCTATGGTAATTTGATTATAACCAGAATATCCATCTAGAAAGTAGTAAAAATTATATCCAGCTAACCTTTCTAACATCTAATCAATGAATGGAAGAGGATAATGATTTTTTCTAGTTGCATCATTTAATTTTCTATAATCCATACATACTCTCCATCCAATAACAATCCTAATAGGAATTAATTTATTATTATCATTTTGAGCTACAGTAATCCCACCTTTCTTAGGAACTACTTGAGCAAGACTTACCCATGAACTATCGGAGATAGAATAAATAATACCTGTTAGATATATGTGCCCTAGAAGCCAGAATTGGCTGACACTTGTAATACACTTCTAGATGTAAAATTATAATTTTAACTATTATCAATAAAATAGGTTATTTTCTATCACATATGTGTAGTTAGTGTCTGTGATACATCCTTTGAGTTAATGGTAATGATAATTTATATTTTCAAGAGTTGAAAATTTAAGACATGAATAATCATTTTTAACTCATAAAATGCTCTCGACCATAGGATCATCATACCCCTCCAACTTAGTCATTGCTAGTCCCTTAGCAATATTTTTATTTAATTACCATGTTTCAATAAGATTAATCCATCAAAAGATAAAATCTAGGACTTTAAAGGTCAAAAAGTTTAGAAAAATACTGCTAACTAAGCATTGAGCTTCAAAAGCAAATTTTGCAGTCAATATAATTTAAAAATTTCTGAGAGTACATCAAAATTTATAGCACTTATATTCATATTACTAACTTTAGCATTTCAGTGTTAAATTAAAGGACAAAGTATCCTCTCTTATCACCTATTTTGAATCAATTTTCTATACATTTCCAATTTTATACTCAGAATTAATGTAGCTTTCACAGTGCCCTCTTTTTTTTTATGTGCTGAGCATCCTGGCCTTCCCTCCACTATTTACGTGAATTTTCATACTTGACCAGGTGCAGAGATGTAGTTACTAGGCTTTGGCAATCCACATATACTCTATCTTTTATACTTTATTTTAGGCAGGTAGCTCTTTTCTTAAATTCAATGTTTCTTGATTAGAATGTATATTAATTATCAATTTTTAGTGATAATTGAATCCTTAGTTGGCCTTATAATCCAATACCTACTGTGCCTTGTTAGTGTGCATGTGTAATTAGAAGTGCTAATAGTCTTTTGATGACCTAAGAAGACTGCTAAAAGTTTGACCAACTAATCTACTTTTTAACTCGTTACATTCTTTAGTAGATACTTCTATCTTTTATTCATTTCTCCAGTCTATCTTGCTCAAGATTTTCTTCTTGACACATGGTTATTATTATTATTATATATTATTATATTTTATCCCCTATCTTATTCTACATTATCTTTAAAGGGGAAAGAAAAATAAAGAGTGCAATAAAGTATGGAAGGATACATCTGATTTGGTTCGGTCTGGTTCTTTGAAGCATTGAAATTTTGCTTGAACTCTCATTGATTTTTCTGCAAAATTAAAAATATATACCAAAGCAGTAAAAGAGCAACAACAAATTATTGAAAAAATAAAGAAAAAAAAATGATCAAAACTAAAAAAAAAAAAAAAATAACCTATCTGTAGTATCTGATTTATAGTCTTCAGCTTGACTTTCTTTGAGTTCTAAAGGATCTTGTAATTAAAATGCTTCCTTCTCCTTCTCAAAACTTCATAATATAAGATCAGCGCTAATGACCATTTTATCTTAAAATGGTACTTGTCTCTATGATCTTCTATATTCGCTCCATATGGATAAATCTATTTGTATATGTGTATCTTTAATCTTATTCTGAGAGTTCTTCCTTGGAAACCATAAAGATGTACCATGAACTATACAAGAGAACTTATTATCCCTCATGGAATTCTCTTTTTATTAAATATGGTTATCATGCCATTTCTTAGTAGTTCTTTGTAGATCCTGGCATTCTCATAGGCATGGTGGCAAAATTCATCCATCTCATTTATTGCATTAAACCTATCTCTGCGGCTAATCTATAACTATGGCAAGTACACCAGTTGATCAAGTAATAAAATAAATGAGTAGAGTATCATCCCTAGAGGATTGAAAAATAAGTACTGAAAAGCTCTTTTCTATGCTTTATTTAGAAGACCGATTTATAAAAATAAGAAATTAAAGAATAAAATAAAGAAATAATTAAAAATTTTAAGAAAATAGAGAGTGTAATTATTAGGGTTTTAAACTTAAGAGCAATGGGTTATTAAGGCAATCGGTTCACTAACTCAGTCAATACAATATTTAGATTATTAGATTAATTTTATTTCATGTGATGATGGAGTCTCCTAGTTTATTCACTATTCTTTGGTTTAGGCGTAGCAAAACTATCAATATTTATTAATTATTCTTTGATCCAGGTGTAATTTAAATAAATATTAATGCATTAAGTTTTGTAAAATCCTCTAATTAAAATACACTACATCCAAAGCACACTAAAATTCCTGCATGCATATGAATTCTAATTTGATTCATAATACAAGGTATATAATTAAGAAGCAATAACATAGATGTACTTGGTCCATAACATCTATGTTCATCAGATCAATTAGAAGATGGCCAGTAAGCTAAAAGCATTAAGATCAGATTTATATACTCCTCATTAATAAAATTTAAAATTAAAAATAAATCATACTGAATACTGCATCAAAAGAGTGGCTACACCTTAGCCTTAGTAAAAAAAAATTTAGTTCATGATAATAAGTTCAAAAATAATAAATAAAATAAAAATAATGAAGAAATTAGACTATTTAATTGCTGAAATTGGTTGTCCGTTGCTCTTGGTATGGAGAACTTGATGAAGAAGAAGAGAAACTCCTTGATCGATGTCTTGATTATCAGAAGAAGAAAAGAAAAAAAATATAAAAACCCTTTCTCTTCTCTCTCAAAACTCTCTAAATTCTTTTTTTTTCCTGTTCCCAGGCTCTCTCTTAAAACTCTCTTCCCAAAACCCTCTGTATTTTTTTCTCTCTCTGCTTTTCTTTTCTTCGGCAATAGCAGGCCTTTAAATAATCTGGGTGGTCTTTGATCGAAATCCCATTGAAATCAGGTTTAAAACTCTCAAAATAACTGAAAAAGAGTCCTGGATCAATTCTGACCATAGGATGTTGATCAAATGGTTCAAAAATCACTCAAAAATTATTTTAAAATTCCAAATCAAGTTGAAATTCATTTGGACCATTGGATCAGCCTTAAAGATTGAATCTGGGCCATTAGATCATACACAGGAGAGCTTCAGATTCTTAGTTAAAAGTCGGATGAATCTCAACCATTGGATCTCGATCGAGAGCTGCATCCACCGTTCGTCAGCACACAACTATTAGCCGTTCGATCAAATCCTAGTGAAAGGCATCCATCAGATCAGATGGAATTCTCAAATTGTACTCTGTAGACCATGCGTGAGCCCAGTGTTACATGGACTGCCACTTTTTTCAGTCAATCGGAGCACACTTCTCCTTATGAAATCTCCAAAAGACCCTCTATAGTGGTCCACCGTGTGCCGCAAAAAATACTGATGTCAATGCTGTGTAAGCATGGTGTCAGTGGGTCGGTCGGTCTGAGCTCGGTCTATTGAGCCAGTTTTTCTGAACCGATTTGAACCGGACTGGCTTTTTTTTTATTTTCTTTGAAATTCATTTTCGGACTCATTTGAAGTCCATTTTGCCTAAAATTTATTTCATCTGAACTAAAAAAATAAGATCTTCATATTGGTGGCCTTCTTTCCTGCATAAGATTAACAAAAATATTAATTTCTAAAAAAATATATTAATTTATTTTATAATTTAATACTTTTATTAGTATATTTTTATGACTTATCATCTAGCTAGTGGAGATACAGAGATAGGCTACTGAGGATCGATAGCAGGCTATTGAGTTGACTACATGCATCGACGAGTACTAGCTTTTCCACATGTAGATGATGGAGCGGATGGCATAGATAGAGCAGATGATGCAGCTGATGAGGCAGCAACAAGCTGATCCGAGCTCCTCTGAGTGCTCTCCTCCTTCGATCCTTTCCCCTTCTCCAGATAATATCGATGTTTGATGGCCGACGACCTAATTTTATATATTTTTATTTTTATTTTGGATCTTTTATATTTATAAAAAAATACTTTTTATAATTATATTTTAATATAATAAAATGATGAAATTTATTTTTGGATGAACGATGAAATTTATTTATGGATTTTTTATTTTAATTTTATAAATTATAAAGATAAATTATAAAATATATTTATTTATATTTTTTAAAAAATAATTTATGATGAGAATTTTTTCATTACAAAAAGATTATTTACGAAAAAAAATCCATCATAAATAAAAAATTATTTATGATAATTTTTTTTTTCATAAATAAGAAATTATTTGTGTTGGAGATAATTCCGCTCCTACCGAAGTTCGGTCAGATATCTGATCGCTGAATGATCCCATCCGGTAGCGATAACCAAGATTTAGTCTTGACCGAATTCATAAGATCCCTCCAGACTTTGCTCAGATGAGCCTGAATAGCATGGGTGGCCGAGCTCCTCCACCCCAGGCAGTCAGCCCTCTTTTGGTAAAACTTTCTCCAGATGAACTTTCATGCTTTGTTGAGAGTGCCAGACTTCTCCTTCAATCATACTACCACCCCAGTCAAACTCCTTTGGACTTCTCTACCAATCGAATTTCTTTAGATAGACTTCTCCACCAGTCGAACTTCTTCTAGACTTCTCCTTCAGCCAGACTTCTCTACCAGTTGAACTCCTTCCGAACTTCTCCTTCAGTCAGACTTCTTCATCAGTCGAACTCCTTTCGGACTTCTCCTTCAACCAGACTACTACACCAGTCGAACCCCTTCCAAACTTCTCTACCAGTCAAATTTTTTCAGACGGACTTCTCCACCAGTCGAACTTCTTCTGAACTTCTCTTTCAGTCGGACTTCTCCACCAGTCAAACTCCTCTCAAATTTCTTCTTTCATCGAACTCCTTTTGAACTCCTTTCGACTGCCCAAAAGGATCTCAATAATAACTCTCAATATCATGAATAACGATCCATGCACACCTGATCTCGAGAACCTCTGAGCTTCTCTGGAACAACATCAATGAGGGACGCTCCATCGCCTACAACCATCCCATCCGAACTCCAACTAGCACATCATGACAACAAACACTATCCTCTATAACAAACTCTATGTGGCTCTGAATGACCCACTACCAGATGGTTACGGCTGTCACTATCAGTTTGTTACAGGCTCCGCATATATAAGAGGTCCTCCAGATATGCTTTCTTCTTAAAGCTCCTGATCCCATTCTAAAAACTCTGCTAAAATCTCTCTAAGGACTTTATTTCTATTGGTCGAAAGAGCTGACTTGATCGATGGAGGGTCTTGTCGGAGCCACCACCTCTGACTCTAGACTAGACTTATTTTGCAGATCACCGACGGTGATCTCACCTTCTCCGACTCCAGCCTCGATTTTGGTGATACCCAGATTTTGCACCAACAGGATTGGTGCTAGAGGAAGGGCCCGAACATTCTCATTCTTAAGGTTTTCTTATTCTTAAAGGAGTGCCCAGCAGAGATTTTTTCTTTCAATTCAGAGTTCCTTCCTAGCAAAGATGCCTCCCAAGAAGGCTTTAACCTAACGGTCAACCACCTCCATGGCCAGATCTCATCCAGATCTACCCATCTCTATTTCGTCTCCTGCATCTCAAGCTCTACCGACTGCAATGATGGATGCGGAGTAGTTCAACCTACTGGTCCAACAAGTTTATGGCCTCACTGAAGCAATGTAGGCCATACAGCAGCAGCAGTCCCCGACATCGATTTAGTTAGAGTAGGCTTCTCAAGAATCCCAAGACCCAGTTTGGGGATGACCGACTTGGGCAAGTCGATCGGTGACCTCTGAGAAGGAGAAGCAGAGAGCGGAGAGCTCTTGTTCCGATCATGACTCTTCTCTAGAAAAAATCTTTTCCATCTATAGTCGAAAATCCTCTAAGACCTACGATCGAGATTAGGCCCTCGATCAAAAACTCCAAAAAATGGATCGATGGATTGAGGAGCTTCGCCATGCTGCCCCAGATAACCATGATAACATTTGTACTGACTCTCCTTTCTCTCAGAGAATCATGCAGGAATCGATCCTGTCGAACTTCAAGCTCTCCCAGTTCGAGAGCTACAACGGGACTACTGATATGGTTGACCACTTGGAGGCCTTTCGAATCATGATGCTGCTCCATGGCATGCCAGACGCCATCCTATGCTGAGCTTTCCCATCAATCCTGAAGGAAGCAGCGAGGAACTGATACTCGGCCCTCAAGCTAGGTACTATCTTTTTCTTCGATCAGATGAGCCATCAATTTATGGCTTATTTCATCAATAGTCAACATCCCTGACAAGGCTCGAACTTTCCATCAACATCAAGCAGAAGGAGGGAGAATCCATATGGGCCTATGTCATCCATTTCAATGCCGCTACACTTGAGATCCAAAATTTGGACCAGTTGGTTGCCATGGCTGCACTTAAGGATGGCCTTTAGAAGAATAATTTGCTATTTTTCTTAAAGAAGAAGTATCCCAGGAATTTTGCTGATATGCTGGCTCAGGCTAAAGGAAACAATCGAGCAGAAGAGGCCTTTAAGGCCAAGGATAGTGAAGCCACTGAAGAGCGGCAAGCAGGTGAATCAAGTAAGCCTGCTACTAAAAAAGACCAAGTGAAGCTCGGCCTCGCTCCCAAACTACTCCTAAGCACAAGCGAGCCCAAACTCTTTTCCGGGCTCGAAGGCAAAGAAGCTCGGACAGAAGAGCATGGTAGGGCTCCCCCCTCAGAAGGTTCCACAACTATGCTCTCCTCAATGCTCTGAAGATCCAAGTGCTGATGAAAATTAAGAAGCAACTACCAAGGCTGGAAAAGATATGCACTCATCCTGACAAGTGCAATCCTAACAAATACTGTCTCTACCATTATGACCATGATCATGATCCTAAAAAATGCATTCAGCTCCAAGATGAGATCGAGGAGCTTATCAGGAAAGGCCAACTTGGCTGATTTCTATGATGTCAGCTCGAAGGAAGGGAGGACCGATCGAGGTTACCCCTGCCATCAGAACCGCCAAGGAGGAAGGAGCAGCAGGAAGATTGACCACCCCTCGACATCATCAACACCATCTTCAGGGTACTTCGGTAGGAGGAGGCCGGTGGATCGGCGGAGTCTGCAAAAAGGTAGAGAACTGAAGAGCCCATAGCTTTCACTGATGAGGATGCCCAAGGAGTTCAATTTTCGCACAATAACGTGGTTGTAATTTTTTTAAACATTATTGATTACGATGTACACCATATTCTGGTAGATAATAAAAGCTCTATTGATATTTTATTTTATGATGCTTTCTCTAAAATGTCTGTACCCAATGACCACCTAGGACCTATGAACTCTCCATTAGTGGGCTTCATTGGTGATGCTGTGCCAGTTGAAGGAATAATAACACCGACTGTGGTTATAGGGTAATACCCAAAGTGAGCCAAAGCATAGGTCGACTTTCTGGTTTTGAAAGCTCCATCAGCCTACAACGCAATTCTTGGCCGACTTGGTCTAAATGCACTCCGAGCTGTGGTGTCGACCTACTACCTAAAAATGAAGTTCTCGATGAGCTGCAGAATCGGAGAGGTTAGAGGAGATCAGATTTTGGCAAGGCACTGCTACTCCATCACCTTACAAAAAGGAAGCCAACTCGACCCTTGCTCGATCGATGGGCTGGATGTCTACGATGATCTTACTGAGGAGCGGGGTGAGCCCATGGAAAATCTCGTGACCATCCCTCTAGATGACGAGAGTATGGAGCATATGATTCAAATTGGCTCCAACTTGAAAGATGAAGTCCGAGAGCAGCTCATTACCTTCTTACAGAAGAATGCAGACATTTTTGCTTGGGTCCCAGTAGACATGCTAGGAATCGATGCCAAAGATATGGAACATCGGTCGGCCGTCGACCTGAAGTACAGGCCAATGAAAGAGAAAATTCAAGGTCATGCAACAGAAAGGTAGAAGGCGATAGCGGAGGAAGTGGATAAGCTCCTCAAAATTGGGTTCATTTGAGAAGTCCACTATCCGAGCTGGGTTTCCAATGTGGTCCTAGTCAAGAAGGCCAACGACAAATGAAGAATGTGTATCGACTTTAAGAAGCTGAACAAGATTTGCCCAAATGACAGCTATCTCCTACCCATAATCGATCGACTGATGGATGCAACTTCAGGCCATGAGCTCCTCACCATCATGGATGCCTTCTTTGGCTATAATCAAATCTGGATAGCGCAGAGGACAAGAAAAAAACTACTTTTATCACTGATCGTGGTCTTTATTATTACAGGATCATGCCCTTTGGGCTTAAAAATGCAAGTCCAATCTATCAACGTCTGATCAATAAGATCTTTAAAGAGCAGATCGACCGCAACATGGAAGTCTATGTAGATAATATGCTTGTCAAAAGTCAGACCTTATTCAATTACATTGTCGATCTTGAAGAGACCTTCAATGCTCTTCGAAGATACAAGATGAAGCTGAACCTGACTTAATGCACCTTTGGAGTGATCTTAGAAAAATTTTTGGGATTCATGGTCTCAAGGTGGGAGATCGAGGCTAATCCGGAGAAGATCCATGCCCTCTAGGAGATGACCGCTCTAAAGTAAATAAAGGAAGTCCAACGCTTGACCGAGAAGGTGGCATCCTTAAATCACTTTGTCTCGAAGTCGACCGAGCGATGTATGCCCTTCTTTCAGGTCCTCAAGCAATCAAAAAACTTATATTGGATGGCAGAGTGCCAACAGGCATTTGAAGAACTTAAGAACTATCTCAGTTCACCCCAACTACTGACAAAACTCAAGCCCGAAGAAGAATTGTTCCTATATCTAACGGTCTCTCCTGCAACCCTGGTAGCGGTCCTGATCAAGAAAGAGGCAAAAGTGCAATGACCGATCTACTACATGAGCCAAGTCTTGAGAGATACAGAGATTAGGTATACTAAATTAAAAAAATTAACTTATGCTCTTCTGATTGCAGCTAGGAGACTTCAGCCCTTTTTCCAGGGGCATACCATAATGCTCCTCACCGATCAGTCCATCAAGGTAGTTCTTCATTAAACAGATGCTTCTGGAAGAATTGCAAAGTGGGCTATTGAATTGACAGAATTCGACATAAACTATCAACCTTGATCGTCGATCAAAGTCTAGATATTGGTTGACTTTATAGTAGAGTGTACGATCCTGGATGATGCTAAATCCGAACGGAATGATGCCAGCATTCCATGGTTGCAGCCGAGCTCCTCCGAAGAGAGAGCAGATCTTCCTAAAGGATTATGGGCCCTGTATGTGGATGGCTCCTCCAATATCTCGGGCGCAAGTGCTGGGCTGATCCTGGTCAACTCCGAGGGGGTTATTGTTGAATATGCACTGCACTTCAAATTTCCTGTAACAAATAATGAGGCAGAATATGAAGCTTTGATAGTGGGGCTCAAGATTGCCAAGGAACTAAAAGTCGATCAGCTTCAAGTCTATAGTGATTCATAGTTGGTGGTGGAACAGATCGATGGCAGCTACGAAGCTCGAGAGAAAAATATGATGAAGTATCTTGAAAGAGTGAAGAGTCTGATCCCAAACTTCAATGGCTTTAGCATCTGGCAAATTCCAAGGGTAGAGAATACCAGAGCCAACCTCCTATCCAAGCTGGCCACACTTGCCCCCAACAAACTTTCCAAAGAAGTATACTTTGAAGTATTGAAATATCCAAGTATGGAAGAGCCATTGTCTATAATGCAGATCAACCATGAGTCCTGTTGGATCGATCCATTGGTCGCTTATCTCAAAGATAGAATACTTTCCTATGATCCGAAAGAAGCTTGAAAGATGAGAAACCAAGCCTTCCAGTATATTCTGTATAAAGATAAACTATACAAAAGATCGTACTTCTTATCACTTTTGAAATATCTCCGACCTTCTGAAGCCGACTTTGTACTATGAAAAGTGCATGAAGGAATCTATGGAAGCTATCTAGGTGCCAGATTCCTATCTTACAAACTACTTTGGCAAGGATATTAATAGCCTACTATGCATCATGATTGTGTTGAATATGTTAAAAGGTGTGACCACTGCCAGAGGAATGTAAATATACAAAGGTAGCCAGCCTCCGAGGTTACCCCACTAAGCGCACCTTGGCCATTTGCACGATGGGGGATGGATATACTCAGACCCTTTCCGACGGCATCTGGATAATAAAAGTTTCTCTTAGTTGCGATCGACTACTTCATCAAATGGGTTGAGACCAAATTTCTAGCAAAAATTATTGAAGCTAAAGTGTAGGACTTCATCTGAAAGTTAATTGTTTGTAGATTTGGTCTGCCTCGGATCCTTATAATAGATAATGGGCAGTAATTTGCTGGGACAAAGTTTGTAGAGTTCTGTGAAGACTTGAATATCTCCTATAACTTCACGTTGGTGGCCCATCCGCAAGCAAATGGTGAAGTAGAGGTGACCAACAGGATCCTATTATAGGGTATCAAGATAAGACTTGAAAGAGCAAGGAGGACTTGGGTGGATGAACTCTACCATATACTCTGGACGTACCAAACTATCCAAAGACTGCCAACTAGAGAAACACCATTTACCTTGGCCTTTGGAATGGAGGCATTCATTCCGATCGAGCTCAAGCTCCTATCGGCATGGGTTGTGGCCTTTAATGAGTAGTGTAATTTGCAGGACCTCAAAGCTAACCTCGACCTGCTGGAGAAAAAATGACAAGAAGCCCAAGTTTGGATGGCAGCTTATAAATGAAGGGTAGCCTGATACTATAACTCCAAAGTCAAGAATAAAGTGTTCAGAGTGGAGAACTTGGTACTTCGACGAGCAGCTATTTTTCAGCCCTAGAACCAAGGAAAGATCGCTTTAAATTGGGAATGACCCTACGAAGTTAAGAAAGTCGTTCGACCCGAGACATATTACATGAAGGAGCTCGGAGGAGTCGATCTATCCCGATCATGGAATTCAAAAAATCTATGGATGTATTATCAATGATTTGGTTGCAATAAGATCCCTCTACTTTAACACCCTAATCTTTATTGTACATTTGTAATGATGGCGGGTTACCTCCCGAACTTGACTATGTGATGAGCGCAACCATGTTAGGAATAGGAGGAGGATCTCATCCTAACATGAGCAAGGTCGAAGGCCTCGTTAACCTAAGATGAAATGAGGAGAGAGGCCTTGACAATGGCTCTAATATGCCCCTACAGCCATGTTAGGAATAGGAGGAAGAGCTCATCCTAACATGAGCAAAGTCGAAAGTCTCGTTGACTTAAGATGAGATGAGGGGAGAGGCTTTGACAATGATCCTAATATTTTCCTACAGTCATGTCAGGAGCAGGTGGAGAACCTCGTCCTGACATGAGCAATGTCTAAGGCCTCATTGACTTAAGATGAGATGAGGGGAGAGGCCCTGACAATGGTCCTAATGTGCCCCTATAGCCATGTTAAGAATAGGAGGAGGACCTCATCTTAATATGAGCAAAGTAGAAGGCCTCTTTAACTTAAGATGAGATGGAGAGAGAGATCCTGACAATGGCTCTAATATGCCCCTACAGCCATGTTAGGAATAGAAGGAGAACCTTGTTCTGACATGAGCAAAGTAGAAGATCTCGTTAACTTAACATGAGATGAGGGAAGAGGCCCTGACAATAGTCCTAATGTGCTCTTACAGCCATGTTAAGAATAGGAGGAGGACCTCATCCTAACATGAGCAAAGTCGAATGCCTTATTGACTTAAAATGAGATGAGGAGAGAGGCCCTAACAATGGCCCTAATGTGCCCTGACAGTCATGCTAGGAGCAAGAGGAGAACCTCATTTTGACATGAGCAAAGTAGAAGAGCTCGTTGACCTAAGATGAGATGAGAAGAGAGGCCCTGACAATAGTCCTAATGTGCCTCTACAGCCACGTTAGGAATAGGAGAGAACCTCATCCTAAAGCAAGTAAATCAGAGAACCTTACTAACCTAAGCCGAGGAAAAAAGGATGGCCCATCCAGTGGTCCCAAACGAACCCCCAACCTAAAGCAAACGAAAGGAAAAGTCCTATCACCAATCCCCACATGCATTTCTCCTACGACTATCCGATCGTATGAGATGCAAGAAGAAAAATCACGCCCAGGTCTATGAAAAGAACCTCGGATAGGTATTCATGACAACCACTTCATCGAAAGATAACACAGAAGAAAGATAAGGTGAGGAAAATAAAGCCACAAACAAGCATTGAGTTCATGTAACGTGAATAATGGTGAAGAAAGGTACTATATCATTGCATATGTTAAGTTCGTTAAAGGCAAAAAAAAAGTCGACAAGACTGATTACACAAGTCGATTACAAGCAAGGCGAAGGTTGGTGAAACCGATGACATGAAAAGAAACAAGAAAGAAAAAAGAGCCAAATCTTAAGACGGACTAGACTCTTCAGACTTCGGACTGTTGACCCCAGCCATCACCAAGGCTTGCTTCAGCTTGAAGATCTCCTCAAGTTCTTTCTTTTTGTATAAACCATCTATATACATCCTGTTGGTATGTTTGAACTTGCTCTTAGACTCCCACCGCTGCTTCCATAGGACTTCGAACTCGGCCTCCACATCCTTCATGGCTTGATGCTCGCAGGTCAGCTAGAGCTTCAATCGCTAGACCTTGGCCTTCTCCTCCCCGATCGCTTCTGAGAGCTCGCCAATAGTCCTCTTCAAGGAGACGATCTCCTCCGACTCGCCACTTGCACCGACTTTCCGACTACTATACAATCACCTCTAAAAATAAGTTGCTTCATCTCTGGTGACCTTGAGCTCACATTCAAGCCTGGACATTTTCTCTACCCAGGTTATTCTGTGACAATTATGCTAGTCTTCGATGTCTCGTAACTGCTTTTGAAGCTCGGAGATCTTCTTGGACCAATCTCAGTTGTACTGAGCCTTGTCGGTAGACCACGATGAACTCTCCTCTAGCAGATGGATCTTCTCTTTCGCTGTCTTGAGATCGACTTCAAGAGAGCTGATCTTCACCATTAGTGCCTAAGATTTGTAGCTAGCATTTTTCTTGAGCTTGATAATCTCCCTGTCAAAGCTATCCTTTTAGATGCTGAAGCTTGTAGAGTTTTTCATGTGTAAATTTTAGAGGTGAGTGACCTCTTTGGTTGCCTCTGAAGCATTCTTCCGAGAAGTTTGAAGGTCATCCTCCATCTTCTTCAACTTTCTCTTCAGATGATGGACTTCCTTCTTTAAGCTTTTTATTAAAGATTTTAGCAGAACTCCATGAGGTAAGGGGTCGATGTCAACTGAAGATGGTGGGTTATGGCTCTGATTATTGGAGGTATACTGGATAACATATGACACAACACCAATGTGAAGAAAGGTATAGACAAAAGTGAATTTATTTTCATTTAACTAGAAACTTTCAGGTACAAAGCAAGTCAATAGAGAAAAAGAAAAAGATACAACTACTCGAGATCCACAACCTCGAAAAGTGTAGCGGCAGGAGAAGTTGGGATGCTCTCGGCTGGCTCGGGTACCTCCGAAGTAGGCTTGGATGCCTCCACAACAGGCTCAATTGAAGAAAGATCGTCCCCGATGCTGGACGGTCCCACTTCATCACCGGCCTCCTCCTCTTTCAGGAAGCCAAGGTCGAGCTTGGGGAACCTCTGGGCCATCTTGCCTTCATAGAGCTCGAAGCCCTTGATGAATGCCTCCTGACTGAAGGTGATGTTCAGGTCCTTCATTTCAGGGGGGGCTTAAACTCCTCCATAGCACGGGCCGCTGCCTTCAAAATGGACTTTGCCAATTGGGCCTCCAACTCGACGACCTTGAGTTTGGCTTCTTTCTTCTTCTCTTTATCTAGAGCCAACGCTGCCTTGAGTCCAGCCGAGATGAACTCCTCCCTTCGAAGTGCACCATGCAGGCTCTCACTTTCCACCATCTTCTCCCCCATGAGGTGCTTAGCCTCGGCAGTCATCATCTGAAGGCGATTGATCTCAGTCTAAAGGTCTTCCTAGACCTTCAGTAACTCCACCTCTAGGCAATTTATCCTCTTGAGATGGGCAAGCATGTCGTGGCCCGATTGCCATGAACAGGTTGCTATAAAGTGAACGAAGAAGAGGTAAGAAAATGAAAAAGAAGTACAATGAGATGATTATCCTAAGGATAGTTTTGAGAGACTCCTAGATGAGCTGCCTCTGGTCAAGATTGGCCAAGCGGTCCACCTCCTCTGGCAGGGCAAACCTGTTAGTCAAATCTCAAATGATATCCGGGTTACCAAATAGGTTCGCCCCCTGGTCTTCACTACTGCCCTGATTGGGCTCATCCAGGTACACCTTGCGAGCCTTCTTCATGATGGCCGCTTTTTTCTTCCTCCTCTCCTTCTCTTTGTCGGCAGGGGGATCGGACGTGCGATCCCTAAAGGGGAGATTTGTAGGCTCTGAGGGAAGAGATTCCCCCTCGACGATGATGACACGAGCGGTTGGGATGGCCTCGTCTTTCAGGCAGACCTCGAGAGCAACATCGATGGTGGCAAAAGCCACAAGATCGGAGGAGCCAACCTTTGCTCATTTTGAGCTCTCACCTGGGGCCTTCCCCTTTCTTTTTCTTTGGGCATAAAGGCCCTTGGCGAGCTTTTCTGTGGCATTGGTGTGTCCATTTCTGCAGCAAAGAAAGATCATGATCAGTCAAGGTGTGCATCAAATTTCATAAGAGTCCATACATATATACAAATGTAGTTGGTACCCACAGGGTCGAGAGGACTCAGATCAAAGTTGAATAAGGTCTGTTCCCTTAAAAGATCGGGGAGACTAGGAGTTCAATATGCCTTGAGCCTATTAGAAGACTCAAGGTCGGCTCTATCCAAGCTAGGAGCTCGACGGATGGATTTTCTAAGGAAGCCCCAAGGAGGAAGGTCAAGTAGTAGGGTTAGACATCGAACAAAGAAGTACTTCTCCTTTCAGTTATGAATGGAAGAAGGGGCACCTTTCAGTAACCCCTTCTTACCGAATTGGGGGGAGAAGTACCACCAATTCTTTACGAAAGAAAGGCATTTGAAGATATAAAAATTCTAAAAGAGTGAAACTGTTGGCTGAACTTCGACTAGATGATAGAGAGAAAGAAAGCCAATGATGAAACGAAAGAAGTTTGGTGCGATAAAAGCTAAGAAAATATTCAAGAAGCAAAAAAGCGCGACAACAAAAGGTGAAAGTGAAAGTCAAAGTCCGACACACAAAGCTTTCAGATACAGACAAAATCAACCAGCTGGAGGTGAACTAGTGCGGTCATCTGACCTGGGGATCTCAAGGTCATACTTAGGTGGGATGCCATACTGAATCCTAATCAGTAAAAGATCATTCGAAGTAAGAATAGAAGGGATGGTGTTTGGAATGAAAGGCTGATGGGACATGATCCCAAACTCAACCTTGGTCAGGGGGACAGGGTCTAGGAAGGTTGGTCCGGACGAGTTCTAAGAACTGGTGGATTGAAAAGTTTCAGAAGACATCCAGATCAAAGTGAACCCCCAAAAAATCCTTAAGAAGGCAGAAAAAAATGGAATACAAAAGCTTGTACGGAGAAATCAAAAGAGCAAGAAGTAAAAAGATGCTGGAATTATCAAAAATAGGCATTAGGAGGCTGACCTAAGTTGTTTGAGAAGGACAAAGGGACGATGGGTGTGATGAGAATCGGATGGAGGAACTCTTGAAACTAGGGAGGATGAAGGGAGGAATTGAAAATCTCGGACGGAAGAAGAGCAGGTGCTGAAGGAAGAAGAAGACTCAGGCAAGAATGGATTTCGGAGGTAGGAGAAGGCCTTACATAACCAAGGAGAGCTCGAGATGGTTATGATGGCAGATCTCATTCAGTCGAACCGCGAGTATCGCGTGTTCCACTCATCATGGCAGAGTAGTGGCTATGGGCGAATCCTTAATTGCATCATGCCTAGGGTAGTGTTGCAGTAGAAAAGCTGAAGGGTTGTCTTCTCAAACTCACTTTGAATTTAAAGAGCTTCGACGTCAGTACGGTAAACGTCAAAATGCCTCATCCTGATGAGCATGGAAAGCCAAAAAGAACTTCGACAACCATATCTATACTCCCTTTGAATTTTGAACTTGGAAGTGGGGGGACTATTGTTGGAGGTAAACCTGCTCCTACCAAAGTTCGGCCAGATATCTGATCGTTGAATAATCCCGTCTGGTAGCGACAATCAAGATTGAGCCTCGACCGAATTCACAAGATCCCTCCGAACTTTGCCCAGATAAGCTTGAATAGCTGGGGTGGCCGAGCTTCTCCACCCCAGGTAGTTAGCCCTCTTTTGCTAGAACTTCCTTCAGACGAACTTCCATGCTTTGTTGAGAGTGCCAGACTTTTCTTTCAATCAGACTACCGCACCAGTCAAACTCCTTCCAGACCTTTCTATCAGTCAAATTTCTTTAGACGGACTTCTTTACCAGTCAAACTCCTTCTACACTTTTCCTTCAATCGGACTTCTTCACCAGTCAAACTTCTTTCAGACTTCTCCTTTAGCCAGACTACCACACCAGTCGAACCCCTTTCGGACTTCTCTACTAGTCGAATTCCTTCAGCTAAATTTCTCCACCAGTCGAACTCTTTCGAACTTCTCCTTCAACTAGACTTCTCCACTAGTCGAACTCTTCCAGACTTCTCCTTCAATCGGACTTCTCTACCAGTCGAACTCCTTTCGAACATCTCCTTCAGTCGGAATTCTCCTTCTGTCGAACTTCTTTTGAACTCCTTTTGGCTTCCCAGAAGGATCTCAGCACTGACCCTCAATATGGTGAATAACGACCCATGCATAGCTAATCTCGAGAACCTCCGACCTCCTCTAGAACAACATTAGTGAGGGATGCTCCATCACCTACAGCCATCCCATCCGAACTCTAACTGTCACATCACGACAACAGACACTGCCCTCTATAATAAACTCCACGTGGCCTTGAACAACCCATTATCAAGTAGTTAGGCTGTCACTATGAGTTTATTATAGGCTCCGCCTATATAAGAGACCCTCTAGATATGCATTCTTCTTGAAGCTCCTGATCTCTTTCTAAAAACTCTGCTAAAATCTCTCTGAGCACTTTATTTCTATTGGCCGAAAGAGCTAACTTGATCATCGAAAGGTCTTGCCGAAGCCACCACCCCAGACTCTAGATTAGACTTATTTTGCAGGTCACCGACGACGACCTCACCTTCTTCGACTCCAGCCTTGATTCCAGCGAAAACCAGATTTTGCACCAACAATTTACGATGAAAAATTTTCATCATAAATAAAAAAATATTTATAATGAAAAAAATTACAAATAAAAAATTATTTATGATAAAATTTTTTTATCATAAATAAAAAATTATTTATGATGAAAAATTACAAATAATCGTTATTTGCGATGAATTATTTTTCATCATAAATAATTTTTTATTTCTGATGAAATATTTTTTTTTGAGAACAAAAAATATTTATGATGTAAAATTTTGGTTTTTTATTGTAAATAATTTTATCATAGATAATTTAATGAATAAAAAAGTTTTTTTGATGAAAATTTTTCATCGTAAAAAAAGTTTATTAGCAATGAAAATTAAGTTTTTGTCGCTAATTACTATCTATGACCCCATTTTTTGTGACGAAAAATTAGTGAAGTAATTCCATCGCTAATAATTATTAGTGATAGAAATTGATTATTTACGACAAATTTTCTACATTGCAAAAAATTCATTCTATTACAATGATACTAGTCGAAGACGTAAGACCTAGGGTCTTCAACACATGCCTCGACTACCGCATCTCCATCGGTAGATCATTCCTCGGTTGATCGATCATCATCAGTTAGTCGATAATTTCTTGGCTACTGATCTCAACCTTAACCTCCCAGCTTTGGCCACTTTACTCCAAAAGGCCTCTTTGTTACACTGTTATGTCACCCCATTTAAAAATGAGTGGTTATAAGAAAAGCAAGGCAAGCTCCCCACACTCTTAGCTCTAGGTTGTCGATTCATGCAAATAGGTATGGCCCCACATGCCATGATGTGACACCACTCATCAAACTTAAGAAAACTTAAAGAACATGCACAAATCTCAAAGATATTTAGTAGGAAATAAAATATCTCTGATAACTCTCTTCTCTTTCATGACTGACAATCCATCCTAACAATCTATAGGCCTATCCTAACAAACTCTGGCTTCCTTCTTTAAAAGAAGTGAGGAGAGGAACCCCAAGATACGTGAATTCCTCTCTTCTAAAATGCTCATCTTTTTTTCTCTGTTGAATGAAAAACTGACTTGAGTACCAGAGGATTCCCGTCGGAGCCAATTTTGATTGGAGACTTTTCTTGTTGGTCCTGCCATCACCGCCTGACTCCAGCCATCTTGACCTTGAGATGGAATTCTATGTCAACAGAATAGGAGCCAACTTCGATCGGAGACTTTTCTTATAGGTCCTACCATCACCGTCCGACTCCAGCCATCCGATCTTAAGATAAAATTTTGTATTAATAAAATAGCACTAGAGGAAGCGAATCAAGCCCGTTTATGAAAAGAAATGAGCATCCAACAAGAGGAGCTCCATCGCGTTGCTCAAACAACGATGAGATTTGGCCATCCATCTTCAAACCATCCCAGCCAGGCTCGAACTAGGAGGCTCCAAATAAGGAAGAAATCTCGATCAAAGAAAAGATTCAGACGAGGAAGGAGATCACAATAAAGATGATCCAAACAAGAAAAAAATCAAAGGATCCAGATAAGAAATATAATTATAAAAATATTTTAATCATATTAAATTTTTATTTTTTCATCTATGCTTTTGAATTCTAGATAGAATTAAATAGTAGAATGCAGATCTTCTTTTATAAGCTCATCAGCTTAGGCCACAAAAAAAAAGGGGGGGGGGTTAGTTCTTCTATTTTAGAAAAAAAAAGGTGAGTGGGGGTTCAGTTCCCCTGTTTCAAAAAAGCAGAAGAAGAAGAAGAAGAGGAAGGAGAAGCTGGCACCCCTCCGACCGATCCTCTCTCCTCCACTCTCAGGCACGGCCAACCTCCTCACCCGCATGCCTAGGCATGGTTGATCTCACCTCCGGCACCCCTCCGGCCAATCTCTTCCCCTGCATGCCCAGGTGCGGTCAAACCTGCCCGCAGCCGCCTACAGCTATGATTAGTCTCCCAACACGTATGTCCGACTTTGGATGGTGCCGAAGTTGCCAGATCGGCGGTCCCACGTGCCTGCGCCTATTGCGCATCCAGCCGGCCTTCCCCAAGCCCACGCACGCGTCCAGCCGAAGTCCCTCCGCCCATCGCCTGTTCGGTCAAAGTCCTTCCTGTATGCCAATCTCCTCCCTCGCGATCCCAGATGCATGGCAGAAGCTAGCAACAGAGTCTCCGAAGTCTCCCTCACATGCCCCCATGTGCATCTCCGCATCTGATAGCACTGATGTCACCTGCGAGAAGCTCTGAAGCTCCTGCACATGTCCCACCTCCGACAGTGCCATTGTCGCCCGCGGATGGCACTAAAATCACCTCTAATGGTACCATGGTCATCTATAGATGGCGCCAAGGTCCCCTATGATGGCACTGCAAGTTATTCGAAAATGGCTCCAAGGTTCCCCGCATGCGCGCCTCATCCCTGCAATGCCGATCTCACCCAAATGCATAAATCCAAGGTCACCACCTCCTTCGCTACACCTCTGATGGCACCAAACTTGCTTACAGGCGAGGTCCTCCTTGCATGTGCTTAATCTCCGACCCCTCGAAAGTCACCCGCATGCCGAAGTCTGCGCTCCCCCTATAGCCAAAGTCATCCATGGTGTTGAGGTCCGCGCGCTACCAGTGCGGCCGAACCCAATGTAAAAATCAAGGCTAAATTCTAGAAATTGAAGCTGAAGCCGAAGTTAAAATGAAGGCTAAGTAGATGACAAAATCAAATATAAGTTAAGAAAGAAATCAAGTCTGAAAAAAAAAAAAAAAAGCCAAGGAAAAAATGAAGTCTGAATCAAGGAGAGATCATGTGAACTAAAGACTAATTCGAGGTCAAACTCAAGACCAATCCGAGGTCAAGCTCAAGATCCATCCAAGATGAAAGCAAGACAAATTCGAGGTTTGCAGAAATTCAATCTTAAAAGACTGAGGCTAAGAGAAATCCAACCTTAGTAGGCTGAGCTCATTAAAAGACCAATCCAAGGTTAAAACCTAAGGCAGGCTGAGGTCAAATTTAAGATCAAGTCGAGGTCAAAATCACAACCAAGCTGAAATTAAAATTATAACCGAGCTGAAGTCAAAATCATGATCAAGGCCAAGCTATCAAGCCTAAATTCAAGTTGAGGAAAAATTAATGTCGAAGAAACTGACCGAACTAGAAGAAGTCCAACCTCAGAAAAGAGGCTGAGAAGACCGACCAGAATGAGGCTGATCTTAGAAGGATGAGAAAGCTGACCTAACAAGAACATCAATCAAAGAAGGCCGACTAGAGAAAAATTAACAAATCGGAGCCAATCTGATAAGTGCTTTCATTCTTTGTGCAGATCTGTTATGATATCGGCCAAAAGGTGTCACTATCCATAGACAAGTTGAATGGAGATGGCGACAACAATGGCCAAAAGGCGTCAAGTAGAGCTCACAAACTCCAACCATCCAGGGCAAAGAAGATCTCGGTCAAGCCATGAAATTTTGATAACTATCATAAATTTATTAATAAAAATATTAAAATATATAATAATTAATATTTATTTTAAAAAATATTAATACTTTTATTTATGTTTTGCAGGAAAGGAGCTTACCAATTCGAAGATCTTGATTTATGGGTTTAAATGAATTAAATTTGACACGAATCGAAGCTAAAACAAAAAAGAAACTAAAGCCAGATGTTTTAAATAAAAAAAAAGAAGAAAAAATAATAAGTCGATTCAAATTAGATCGGCTCAAAAGAATCAACGTGGCTCAGAGAAACCTAGCACACTTACATGGCCTGGCCAAATGGCCGCTGATGTCAGGACGATGCCAAAAAACCACATGGTCTACAATAACCGAAGACTATAGCGGTAGACTGGGTCTTAACGCAGCTCATAGGTGGGGCGGGGCTTTTTTACACCATCCGATGGCTATCAATCATGCCGGTTAGGATCCAACGGTGAAGACAAATTCTTGGGTTGATTAGGACTTCTTAGGCCCCTTGAAGCACGATCCGATGGTGCAGAGCAATCCTAAGCACCATCCAATAGTGGAAAATCTTCTAATGGACTGATCCGATGGCCCTTACTCAATCTGGGCATACATCCTTAGCTGGCGGTGTTGTTTTGATAAATTTTGGAGTGTTGATTAGCAATCCAACGGCCAGGACTTCTACAGCATGAGTAATTCGAGCCAAACTCAAATTTTGACTCCAGAAAGGACTCACCAACTCCTTGAGACTCTGAGATAGATCCTCTGAGCCAAGAGCACACAAAACTCTCAACTTCACACAAAACTCTCAACTTATCCTCTCTTCCTTCTAAGCCACAGACACCTTTTTCTTCTCTTTCCTTTTTCACTCTTCTTTTATTCTCCTTTCTTCTTCTTCTTCTATTCTTCAACAAAGAGTATGAAGATGTGAGAAGCGAGCAGATCGTTTACCATGCATGGCTAAGAAGCTGAATTCTAAAAAAATAGATAAAGTCTTCGAGCATGGGTTATATTTTTCATTTCTTATCTTTGTAATTTCTTTTATGCAAACATGTTCTCCTACCTAGTTTTTAATAAAATTTATTTTGATGCATGAGATCTTGACTTTGTGACATGCTTATTATTGATTAAAATCTAGATAGATTATGTTTATTGAGACGGATTGTGATCGAAAGATACAGTCCGTACTCAATTTAATAGTTTATTTTGGAGATAAATCATTAAAAGTCATGTTATAAATTTTTAAGAATTAAAGTATTGAATAATTTATGATTCTATAGAGATGGGTCATGATCAAGAGATAGATTCATACTTTAATTTAAAAAAATAAATTATAATCATAACTAAATTCTTAAAATTTAAATTTTTATATTAAAAAGTGTTGGTGCAGAAATCCATGAGGATGTCAGAGATGGCTGGAGTGGGGAAGGTGAGGCCACCGACGAGATCTGTAAAACAAAGTCTAAACTGGAGGTGGATGGCTCTGACAGGATCCTCCGATGCCTAAGTTAATTTTTCGATCAATTGGAATGTAGTGCTTAGGAGAATAAAGAAGTAGAATAATGGGAAGAAGAAGAGAGCCTAGAAAAAACGTATCTGGAGGATTCCTTTTGTAGACGGAGCGTGTAACAAATTGATAAAAAGAGTCATAACCATCTGGTGGTAGGCTGCTCAGGGCACGTGGAGTTTTTTATGGAGGGTGGTGTTCATTATCATGACTTGCCAGCCAAGAGTGGTGTCTATTATCACGAATTATCAGTTGAGAGTGGTATTTGTTGTCGTGATATGCCAATATGTTGGGGGTTAATAGTCGAAGTTTGGGTAGGTTAGGTGTTTATGGTGAATAGCTTCAAGTCGCAACAGCTCCAGAGGAGTTTGGGCTCTTTTGGGGTTATCTGCATGTATGTTGGATTGCATTGAGTTAGTAGCTAAATTCATGTGGACGACGAGGTCCTTTCAGGTGACTAGGAGGAGGTTGATAGAAGGAAGCTTGCCTGGCGACTGAGCGGAGTTCATCTGGATGGTGTTCATCCTAAGAAAGTTCGTCCGGAAGGAGCATGACTGGTGGAGTTCATCTAAAAGAAGTTTGTCTAAAAAGAGTTCGTTCGGAAGGAGCGTGACTGGCGGAGTTCATTTGGAAGGAGCGTGATTGGTGGAGTTCGTCTGGAAGAAGTTTGTTCAAAAGAAATGCAACTGGCGGAGTTCATCTAGGCCCTAACCTTGTTATTCATTTTGGGAGGTTCCACAGGATGAACTCATCACTGAGGAGATCGATGAATCCTAATAGAAAGTAGGTCGACGACCAAGTACTTTAGGCAAGAACTTCAGCGGGGACCAGTTTATCCCCAACACTTGTCCCACTTTCTTTGAGTTTGAATTTTGAATGAAGGGAGTACGAAAAAATTATTGAAGTCGAAGTTTTTTTTTTGATTTTTCCCACCTTGGAGAATAAAATTTTTTATTTTTTTTTTCAAATTGGCATCGTGATTTGATGTCGAATGACCTAGACGGATGGAGTCCCTCGAAAACTCGTCTGGTGTGAAGCTTCATGTACAACGTAGTTATTGCTGTGCCAGAGGGCGGGTGCGAGTGAGACACGTGGAGGGTTAGGATTGACTAAAGGATTTTCGTAATCATAACTTCCTCTGGGGCTCTAATCCTTTATTTAAACTCCCCCTCCTTCACCTATAGTTTCTCGCTTTTGCTTGGGCTTCTGCTTCTTCTCCTTCCTCCATTTTTCATCATCTCCAAGTGTCCTATTCTTGTCTCTCCTGCTCCTTCTTTGATTCCTCTGACCGTTGGCATCTTCCTCGACCCTCTTTCATCCTTTCGGTCTTCTTTTTGTGTATTTCTAGGTTAGTCTTTCATCCTTGTCCTCTTGACTTTTAGTTTTCTTGCATTTTTCAAGCTTCTTCAAGTTTTCCTGGGTGGACATTGCTGTTCTTCATTTCTGGGCTTCCACCACCTCTTTTTCTAGGTTCTTTTTTGAGGATTTTATTTGATTTAGCTTGATCTAGATGTCATCTGAGGTTTTCTGGTCTAGTGGCTCTAGAAGTTTGGTTGATCCAAATCCTAATAATCCTAAGATTAGAATGGGAACTGGGCCCAAGGCAGCACCTCGGTCGGACTTTAAATCAGAGTCCATTCCCTGTTCTTTGACCACCGAGGACCTATCACTAGTTAGGATCCAATATGGGGTACTTGTCGAGTATGACCTAAAACTTCCTGATTCGAGTGGTCGGGCTTGCGCTCCTCCTCTAGGTTAGTTCTGATTGTACCTAGAGGCCTTCCATGCTGGGTTAAGGCTTTCCCTTCTTGACTTTGTTGTAGTCCTTTTTCACTTTTTAAACATCTCTCTAGCTTCGGTAGTTCCAAACTCCTTTAGATTCATTATAGGGTTCCTTGCACTTTGTATATCTACTGGGGTCTAGCCCATTACTTCTCTTTTTCGAACTTTCTTCACCTTCAAGCATCACCCCATTGCAAAGGACTGGTGGTATGTTTTTTCCTAGTTTGGCAAGAAGGGATTGTTTAAGGATGTCCCCTCCTCCATCTATAATTGAAAAGAAAAGTTTATCCTTGTTTCCTATCCGACTCTACACTTAGGACTCTCATCTTGGAGATATCTGAGGGATTCCGTCCGTCGAGCCCCAAGGTTAGAGAAAGCAGACCAAGAGTCGATAACCATTGTTAAAGGTTACCAAATTTCTTTGATATCCAAGCTAATAAAAGAACAAACCCTATTCAATCTCGACCTTAGCCCTCAGAATCCAGTAGGTACATGACTGAAGTCAGTGGATCATCTTCTTTTTCTTCTTTTCCTTCCTTCTTTTTTAACTGTGATTTTTTCTTTATGGCAGAGATGGACGCTAAGGCCGTTCAAATGCTTTCAAAGAGGCTCCAGGCTCACAAAAGAAAAGGTACTGCATCTGATGAGCCGACTGCCAAGAAAGCCAGGGTGAACACCCCCAGCTCTACCATAGCTATCGATGTTGCCACTGCCATCGAGGTTGCTGTCACCATTGAGGTCATCCTCGATCATCCATGAGTCCTCCAGTCGAGGACTCAGCTCTACAACTTCCTACTGGAATGGAAGAGGGGGAGAGGAAGAAGGGTAAAAGGGTCATCATCAAGGTGCATCGCAAGGCACGCCCTGGTGGGTCCAACGATGATGGAGACAGTCCAAGAGAAGACCCCTTCAGCGATCCAGACCTCATCCAGGATCTAACTGATAAATTTGTCCTGCCCGAGGTGGTAGACCAGATGGCCAACCTTGACCACACACAGCTCATGTGGAATTTCCTCGGGACTTTTCTCAAGGTAGTCATCCTATCGATGTTTTTTTTTGCATGCATAACACCATCTATTTATTGCAGTCGGGGTACCAAATACTTGCACACATCAAAATGGTGAACCAGCTGAGGTTGGAGGCGTTGAAGGCCTAGGAGGACCTCCAAGCCAAAGTTGATCGCCTTCGAGAGAAGGCCATCAAGGTTGACCATCTCTCGAAGGAGAAGGCAGTCGAAGTCGAGGGTCTACGGGAGATGCTCAAAAAAGAGGAGCTCACCTCGACGGAGCTGCAGGCCGCTCTAGTCCTGGAGGAGGAGAGGAGGAAGAAGATCGAGACTAAGATTCAGGCAGTGGAGGAGTTCAAGGTCTCCTCTGAAATGAGGGACCTGAATATCGCCTTTGGTTAGGAAGCCTTTTAAAAGGAATATGAACTTTGCGAGGATCGAGTGGCTGCCAAGTTCTCCAAACTCGATCTCAATATTTTATATGGAGAGGTCCTTGATGAAGAAGTGGGGTCATCCACTGCCACGGCCGACCCTTCGCCTGCTGAAGTCATCCCCAAGCCCTCTGGACCCATTGCCAACATGCCTGAACCTGCACTGGAGTCAGAGGCAGCAAAAAATGCCCCGACCTCATTCGCTGCTATTTCTTCCAAGGTCTAGAATTTCAAATGATTGCTCTCTTTTTTTTTTGACATATATTCAAATATTTTGAGAAATTAAAATGAGTTTTCTTCTTCTTGTACTTATGCTATGGTGAATGTTATTCAGAATCTTTCTAGTGACCAAAGTCAGGGTCAATCATCCTCGATCGATATCGAACCACCATTCAAAGGTATCCCTCTAAGACCTATAGTGAAGTATTTGAAGAGAGAAATCCATCACCTAAAGAAGAAGTTGATGAAGATGGAAGATGAACTCCGAAAGTCTAAAAAAATGCTTCGAAGGTGACGATTGAAGTCACTCACCTTCGCAAGCTGCACATGAAAGACTTCGTGAGCTTTAACATTAAGAAGCATAACTTCAAGAGGAAGTTGGCCGAGCTTAGAAAAAGTGTTAGTGACAAGTCCTGGGCATTAACGGTGAAGGTCGGCTCCCTCTAAACTGAACTCAAGATGGCAAAAGAGAAAATTCATTTGTTGGAGGAGAGTTTGCCGTGGTCTTTTGACAAGGCTCAGTATAAATGAGATTGGTTGCAAATATTTTCTATCCTCTAGAAGCAATTGCACGATTTCAAGCTTGCTTATGAGACCTATCGGTTGGATTGGTATGGGAAGATATCCTCGCTGGAGCAGAAGCTCCATGCTACTAACAGTAAGGTGGCTCGGCTTCAACAATAGCTCATCGATAGTTATCAAACTGACACCAGTAGAAAGTTGGAGGAGATTGCCTCTATAAAGAGGATCACGGGCGAACTCTCGAAATCAGTCTAGATGGAAAAGGTCGAAGTTCAGCAACTAAAGCTTCAGTTGATTGTTCTGAAAAAGAGACTATAGGCATCAGAAGAAAACTACCGGAGGACTGACAGAATATTCCATGATAATTTGATAAGGAGAAAAGAGCTCGAGGAGGAGATCGTCAGCCTAAAGGAATCCCTGGTGATGGCTAGCAGTCCGAAGTCTGAAGAATCTGATCCTTAGAATTTTGGTTTTCTTTCTTTATTTTTTTTTTTGTAATCAATCTTGCAGACCCTTGCCTTGTAATCAACTTTATTTTTAATGAAGTTATACTTTCTTCAATCATTCTTTTGTTTTGCTTAGGTTCAATGTTCGTTCACTTCTTCATTTTCTTCGTCTTCCTCTTGTCTCACATAATCGAGGATCTTCATTATCCGTATCAGGATGAGGTTCTCCTCTCATTCCTGACAAGGTTGGCCTTCCTTTGCTAGGATGAGGTCCTTCTTGTCTTCCTAACAAAGGCATAGAGGCATAAAAGGGCCGTTGAAAGGACCTCTCCCCTCTTTCTATCTTAAATAAACTTAGGTCTTCATCACCCATGTCAAGATGAGGTCTTCCTCCTGTTTTTGATATGGTTGGCCTTTTTTTGTCTTCTGTCAGGACAAGGTTCTCCTCCTGTTTCTGATGGGATTGATCTTTCTTTGTTAGAATGAGGTCTTCCTTCTCTTCCTAACAAAGATATAGGAGCACAAAAGGACCGTTAAAAGGATCTCTCTCCTCTTCCTATCTTAAATAATCAGAGATCTTCATCGCCCATGTTAGGATGAGATTTTTCTTTTATTCCTGACATGGTTGGTCATTTTTATCCTCTTGTTCCTGACGGGAATGGCCTTTCTTTGCTAGGATGAGGTCCTCCTCTTATTCCTAACGGGATTGGCCTTTCTTTGTTAGGATGAGGTCCTCCTCTTATTCCTAACGGGATTGGCATTTCTTTGTTAGGATGAGGTCCTTCTCCTATCCCTAATAAAGGTATAGGGGGCACAAAAGGATTGTTGAAAGAGCCTCTTCCCTCCTCCTATTTTAAATAATCGGAGGTCTTCATCACCCATGTTAGGATGAGGTCTTCCTTCCATTCTTGACATGGTTGGTCTGTTCCTCTGTTAGAACGAGATTCTTCTCCTATTTTTGATGGGGTTGGCCTTCCTTTATTAGGACGAGATCCTCCTTCTGTCTCTAATAAAGGTATAGGAGCACAAAAGAACCGTTGAAAGGACCTTTTCCCTCCTCCTATCTTAAACAACCATAGGTCTTTATCACCTATGTCAGGATGAGGTCTTCCTCCTATTCCTACCATGGTTGGCTTTTTTTGTCCTCCTGTCAAGATGAGGTTCTCGTCCTATTTCTGATGGGATTGACCTTTCTTTGTTAGGATGAGGTCCTCCTTTTGTCCCTAACAAAGGTATAGGAGCATATAAGGATCGTTGAAAAGGTCTTTCTTCTTCTCCTATCTTAAATAATCAGAGGTCTTCTACTTTTTATTGATGAAGTTTGGTCGGATCATTTTCTATCATCACATGATTTTATGCCAAGTAATAAAAATATCAAAATAAAATTTTTTATTAGAGTTGAATTACTGATAGTACACTCATAGATTTTTCGAATTCTAAGGCTATGAAAGCATAGATCCTCCAAGATCCTTTAGATAATATGTTCCTGGTCGGAAAATTTCTGTCATCTCATAAGGACCTTCCCAATTTGGGGTGAGCTTTTCCTAATTTTGAGGCTACAAAATATCCGTTTGTCAAAGTACAAGATTCCTTATTCTAAAGGTTTTGCTTCTGACCCTTGAATTGTAGTAGCGGGCTACCCTTTGCCTATAAGCTGCAATTCGAATCTAGATCTTCTCCCTCTTTTCTTCTAGCAGATCAAGGTTAGCCCTAAGGTCCTGCGAATTATCTTATTCATTGAAGGCCTCTACTCGTGCCGAGGGGAGTTCAAGTTCGATCGAGATAACCGCCTCCGCTCCAAAAGCCAGCACAAAGGGTGTTTCTCCAATGGATAATCTTTGAGTAGTTTGATAAGCCCAGAGCATATGATAAAGTTCATCCACCCAGGTCTTCTTTGCTTTTTTAAGCCTAGCCTTTATCCCTTGAAGCAAAGTTCTATTAGTCACTTCTACCTCACCATTCACTTATGGATGAGCTATTGATGTAAAGTGGTAAGATATATTTAGACCTTCATAGAACTCAGCAAACTTTGCACCTATAAATTGATATCCATTATCAGTGATCAACGTCCGAGGTAGACCAAACCTGCAAACAATCAACTTCCAAATAAAATTCTATACTTTAGCTTCAGTGATTTTTGCTAGAAGTTTGGCCTCGATCCACTTAGTGAAGTAATCCATAGCCATTAGCAGAAACTTTCACTTTCCAGATACCATAAAAAAGGTCTGAGTATGTCCATTCCCCACTGTGCAAATGACTAGGGGGCATTTAATGGTGTGAGCTGCGATGCCAGCTATCTCTGGATATTTGCATTTCTTTGACACCTATCACACTTTCTCACATAATCCACCGCATCTTGATGCATTGTCGGCCAATAGTATCCCTGATGGAGCAACTTGTATGATAGAGATCTCGCTTTCAGATGATTTTCGTAAATCCCCTCATGAACTTTCCTTAAGGCATAGCTGGCTTCTAAAGGTCGAAGACATTTAAGGAGTGGCAATGAGTATGACCTCTTATATAACCTATTTTCATACAAAATGTAGTGAGATGCTTGATTTCTTAACTTCCAAGCTTCTTTGTGATCTCTGAAAAGAGTTCCTTCCCTGAGATATGCTACCAATAGATCGATTCAGCTGGGCTCATGATCGATTTTCATTATCGTCTGAGGCTCTTTCGAACTTAGGCATTACAGGTCCTCAAAAAGGACTTCTTTTGGTAGCTCATTTAGGGCTAAGGTGGCCAGCTTAGAGAGGAGCTCGGCTCTGGTATTTTCTATCCTGGGGATCTACTGAATGTTAAAGTTATCAAAGATCGGACAAAAGCTCTACACCTTCTTCATGTACTTTTTCATACTTTCCTTCCAGGCTTTAAAGGAGTTATTAATTTATCCCACCACCAGCTATGAGTCACTATAGGCCTTCAAATATTGCACTTCTAGCTCCTTGGCTATTCTCAGTCCTGCAAGTAGGGCTTCATACTCCATTCCATTGTTAGTGGTAGGAAAGTTAGAGTGCAATGCATACTGTGCCACTACTCTCTCTAGATTGATGAGAATCAAGCCCGCACCTATCCCGAAAGCACTGGATGAACCATCCACATAAAGTGTCCAGAAGATTTCAGGAAGATCGACCTTCTCTTCTAGGGAGCTAGGGATAAAGGCTTCTTGATGCTTTGGTTCAATCTCCTCTAGAATAGTGCACTCTACTATGAAATTGACTAGTATTTAGGCTTTAATGGACGACCGAGGTTGAAAGTGGATGTCAAATTTAGTCAACTCAATCGCCCACTTTGCCACTCTTCCAGAAGTATCGGGTCGATGAAGAACCGCCTTGATGGGTTGATCAGTGAGGAGAGTGACGGTGTGCCCCTGGAAGGAAGGTCGGATCTTCCTAGCTTTAACCAACAAGACATAAGTTAGTTTTCTAATTTGGTATACCTTATCTCCACATTCCTCAAGACTCTGGTCATGTAGTAGATCGGCTTTTGAATTTTTGCTTCTTCTCTGATCAATACAGCTCCAATAGCTATAGGAGATACGACAAGATATAGGAACAATTCTTCTCTGAGTTTAGGTTTGGGGAGCAGTAGGGGTGACCTGAGATAGCTTTTCAATTCTTCAAGAGCCCGCTGGCAGTCGGGAGTCCAGCTGAAGTTCTTCGGCTACTTGAGTACCTAGAAGAAGGGCAAGCAGCATTTCGTCGATCTTGACAAGCGATTCAGAGCTACCACCTTGCCTGTGAGGCATTGGACTTTCTTTATTATTTTTGGGATAGTCATTTTTTGGATGGCTCTAATCTTCTTTGGGTTAGCGTCGATGCCATGACTTGACACCATGAATCCTAAGAACCTTTTCGAGGTTACTCCGAAAGTGCATTTCATAGGATCAGCTTCATCTCATACTTTTGGAGGGTACTAAAGGTCTCCTCAAGGTTGGTGATGTGATTTGGCAAAGATCAACTTTTGACCAGCATATCATCTACATAGACCTCCATGTTGTGGTCAATCTTCTTCTTAAAAATTTTATTCACTAGGCATTGGTACGTTGTACTTGCATTTTTATGCCCAAATGGCATGATCCTATAACAATAAAAACCACGATCAGTAATAAAAGCAGTCTTCTCCTCATCTTTTGGTACCATCCGGATCTGATTATAATCAAAGAAGGCATCCATGAATGTAAAGAGCTCATGGTCTGAAGTTGCATCTACCAGCTGGTCGATCCTGGGCAGAGGATAACTATCTTTTGGGCAGGCTGCATTCAAATCCATGAAGTCTATGCACATCCTTCACTTGCCATTAGCCTTTTTGACCAGGACAACATTTGCAATCTAGTCTGGATAAAGCACTTCTCGAATGAATTCCGTCTTGAAGAGTTTGTCGACTTCATCCATTATCACCTTCTACCTTTTCGATGCAAAATTGCATTTCTTCTGCTTCACTGGTCATTGCTTAAGATCTACACCCAGGTGGTGCTCCATGACTTCTGCATTGATTCTAGGCATATCTGCAGGCGCCCAAGCAAAGACATCAAAATTCTTTTGCAAGAAGGTGACAAGTTGCTTTCTAAACTCTCCTTTTAGGCTCGAGTTGATCTTCACAATATGTTCTTTATTTTCATCATTTAGAGGGATCTCCTCAAGATCATCGATGGGTTCTCCTCTTTCTTCAGATAGGTCATCATGAGCGTCAAGTCTGTCCATCGAACAAAGGTATGTTTGTCTTCCCCCCTGCAAGGCTATATTATAATAGTGTCGAGCTAGCGCCTGATCTTCTCTGACCTCTCCAACTCCATGCCTAGTTGGAAACTTCATCTTCAGATAGTATGTAGAAACTACAGTCCGAAATGCATTCAACCCAGGTCAACTAAGGATTCCATTGTAGGTAGAAGGGGCTTTAACTACCAAAAAATCAACTTGTGCCATAGATTGCTTTGGGTACCAATCGGCTACCATAGGCAATGTTATTATCCCTTCCACCGACACTGCATTACTTATGAATCCTACTAATGAAAAATTCATTGGGCCCATCCTATCATCAGATATGAAAATTTTGAAAAAAAGTATAATAAAATAAGATATTAGTAGAGCTTCCATTGTCAATTAAAACTTGACATACATTATAATCAGCAATATTCGAAGTAACTACAACCGCGTCATTATGCAAAAGTTGAACTCCCTGAGCATCTTCTCCAATGAAGGTGATGGGCTCCTCAGTCCGTTGCCTCTTTGCCAACTCTGCTGATTCACTGGCTTTCTTGCATTGATGTTCCTCGATGATAGTGTTGATGACTTCAAGAGGAGGCCGATCTCCTTGGGGCTCATCCCGCTGAGGTGGTTCAGGTTGTGGCAAGGCTCTCGAATGATCTTCTCTCCTTTTCGATCGGTGCCTGATGAATCGATCTAGCCAACCTCTCCTAATCAATGCTTTAATCTCATCCTAAAGCTGGATGCATTCTTCAGTATCATGACCATAGTCACGATGGTAAAGGCAGTACTTGTTGGGGTTGCACTTAGCCAGGTGAGTCCGCATCTTTTTGGGCTCTATCAGTTGCTCCGTTATCTCCATCAGCACCTGCATCTTTGAGGCATTCAAGGGAGCATAGTTGTTGAATCTTTTGGAAGGAAAGTTCCACCAGGTCCTTCGATCCGGGCTTCCTTATCGATGAGCTCGAGGAGGAGTTTGGGCTCATCTGTGCTCGGGGGAAGGAGTTCCGGAGCATGGACGAGCTTCATTCGGCTTTCTTTTAGGTGTGGGTTGTGAGGATTTATGGTGCTCCCAAGCCTTGGGAGGCCACGGGAGGAGTCATGGTGATGGCTCTGAAGATTTCAAGAGCTTGGTTGGTGCTTCAGAGACTTAGGATTCAAGGTGAAGTAAGGAATCAAAGTCAAAAATCAAGACTGTAGAAAGAAGATTTTCTGCAGATTAGCCAGCTCAGTCCAAAATTAGGTCGGCTAAGTCTCAGTGCATGGGCAAAATAGAGAACTGTGCATTTAGAACTGTAGGCATGGCACAAAACTGGGTCAGCTTAGTCCGACTCAGTGCTGAGACTGAGCCGGCTCAATGCGTGGGTAGAGTTACGCAAGGATCTATTTTAGGCTAGGGTCTGGGTTGATCCTAGGATTTTTAAGGTCTAGTTTGAGAGGTCTTAAGGGGGCTAATTCATGTATGGGTCGAATCTAGATCCAGAGGATGAGAGCATGGGAGACATGGGTGTACATGGGCTCGGTGAGTGCTTTCATGTATTGAGTTAGCCAGGGAGTTTTTTGATCAGGCCTAATGGCTATATATAAATATATAGGTTGTATTAGAATTTTTAAGGTTGGAATCAATACAGACATTTTCTTCCTCAAATCTCTTCTTCTCTTCTCTCTAGAGTTGCCGCCTTAGGATTCTTGAAGAAGGCCTAGAGAAGGGGGGCATCTCTCTTAAGCCCAAGGAGGGAGGCACCCTATCACAAATCTAGGTGGAGGATTGGTGGTTTGCTACCCATAAAGAACATCATAGGTTACTTCAGGTCCGTGCTAAAAATCAGGAACTTTCGCAACATGGTATTGGGGCTTGTGATGCCAAGGATGATTGGCATTCGAGTGATATCATTGAACATCAATTGGTATCAGGGAGAGGTGATGCCATTTGGTGTGCTTACATCTAGTATCAGAGCCTAATGGCGCATGGAAGGAAGGAGAAGTCGTACAAGGTAAAATCAAAAATCTGCATAAGAATTTCATGATATGTCTCAAATCTACCATGTTATTACTGTGGTTTGGCCAACCGGGAGCAGCGAGTTGAAGGTGGAGGTTGAGAGGATTAATGAAAAGGAATTTTCTTAGGGTGAAAAGATTTGGTGCATGATTTGTTGATCGATCTTGGTGAAAAGGTCAGGATGTATGATGGTTATGTGATTGGTAGGAAGCGTTGGAGTGCTGCAGTAGCGCTTTCCTAGAGATGCAGGGCTGAGAGAGGCTCGGTGATGTAGCAGCCAAGGAAGGTATCTCAGCAGAGAGCATTAGGGTTCTCTAGGAAGATAGGCAGTGTAAGGCTGTTGAAGAGAGATTTTTCAAGTGGTAATGATCGAAGAAAGGCTGAAGAAGTGACTATACATTTTTTGATATCTGAAAGGAAGGAAAGTAGTCAGAGATATATTCAACAGTTCGACCAAAGCATGGATTTGAGGAGTCTTGGGAGTGATGGAGATGGATGATCCATGAAGATCCAGTAGGTCAGGACTAGATGGCTGTAGAGCGGCATAGAGATGAATTAGGAAGTGCTGGAGTGCTGTAGGAGCACTATCCTAAAGGCATAGGGACTGAGAGAGGCTCGATGGTGCAGTAATCGAGGAGTGTATCTCAGCAGATGGTGTCAGGGGCTTCTCAGGGAGATTGGGAGCAGGTCTCAGGGAGAGCCAAGAGATCTTAGGGAGCGCTAGGAGCTCTCAGGTAGCAAAAAGTATCATGGATCAGGTTTCTTCTGCAGGGGTACTAGGGAGAGTCATGGTTTAGGTGGAGGATGGTTCTCCGGGCGCAACTGAAGTGATGGCTGGTGTAGGGGCAAAAGAGAAGGACCAGGGTATAATTTTCTAGGATTTAGTCACTGGATTCAGAAGAGTTGGATGAGCGCTTGGGTTTCGGAGGTGTCCGTGGGTTGTGGAGGTATTCGAGATAGCTTCGAAGGGGTTCATGGAGTGTGGAGGGTTTGAAGGGGTAGCGACAATGTTCGAGGTGCAGCGACAAGTCCAGCAGTGCAGCGTTGGATGATTGGCCTCGAGGGACTCGATGATAGAGTCGACTTCTATGACATCAGGTGGACTTCGGATATAGGTGGAGCTCCACAGTGGTAGCTTCACAAGAGAGAAAATTTGACATGAGTTCAGAGTATCGGTGATGCACAGTTCCAAATGGAGTGGTGCGTGCAGGTGGATAGGCGTAGCTTTGAGGAGATCGTATCAGATGGTACAGTATGTGCTAGTGTAGAAATGCTATAGGTTCTCTAGGAAAGTCCAAAAAAAGTGATGCAGCGCTAAGCAGAAGGGATCCTATAATTCCAGAGTGGTGCTAAGAAGCAAGCATAGGTCTTTAGCGATGAAGGCGGTCATCCCAAAGGCCTCAAAGGTGCACAACAATTGAAGAGGATTGGTGGAGATGATGTTTGCATAGGTGCTGTCGAGTGCATAGGGATAGTAGGATCGTGTAGGAGGACATTGCCAAGGGGTTTGCTAAGGCTTGGAGCACCAAGGTGGAGATTATGAGGATTTATGGTGCTCCCAAGCCTTGGAAGGCCATGGGAGGAGTCACGGTGATGGCTCCAAGGATTCCATAGGGTTGGTTGGTGCTTCAGAGATCTGAAATTCAAGGTGAAGCAAGGAACCAAAGTCGGAGAATCAAGACTGCAGAAAGAAAATTTTCTGTAGGTTAGCCAGCTCAGTCCAAAATTGGATCGGCTAAGTCTCAGTGCATAGGCAAAATAGAGAGCTGCGCATTCGGGACCACTGGCATGGCACTGAACTGGGCTAACTTAGTTTCAGACTGAGCTGACCTAGTGGAACTTAGCCGGCTGAGTGCTGAGACTGAGTTGGCTCAATGTACGGGCAGAGTTATGTGAGGGTTTATTTTAGGCTAGGGTTTGGGTTGATCTTAGGGATCTTAAAGCCTAGTTTGAGAGGTCTTAAGTGGGCTAATTTATGTATGGATTGGATCTAAATCCAGGGGATGAGAGCATGGAAGACATGGGTGTACATGGGCTCGATGAGTGCTTTCATGTATTGGGTTAGTCGAGAAGTTTTTTGGTCGGGCCTAATGGCTATGTATAAATACATAGGTTGTATTAGAATTTTCAAGATTGGAATCAATACAGACCTTTTCTTTCTCAACTCTCTTCTTCTCTTCTCTCTAGAGTTGCTGCCCTAGGGTTCTTGAAGAAGGACTAGAGAAGGGGGACGTCTCCCTCAAGCCCAAGGAGGGAGGCACCCCATCACAGATCCAGATGGAGGATCAGTGGTTTACTGCCCATAGAGAACATCATAGATTCTTCAGATCCGTGCTAAATATCAAGGGCTTCTGTAACATGGTATCGGGGCTTGTGATGCCAAGGATGATTGGCATTCGAGTGATATTATGGAACATCAATTGGTATCAGGGAGAGGTGATGCTAGTTGGTGCGCTTACACGGGTCGGCTGGGTTCACCCGTTTGTCGCTCTCTTGTAGCCTCGTCACCCTTCAATTTAAAGGCTTCTTTTGCCCAGCTATAACCTTCAGCCTGGGCTAGCATATTAGCAAAATCCCTGGGGTACTTCTCTTCAGAAAATATAAAAGATTATTTTTTTGAAGGCCATCCTTTAGTGCAGCCATAGCTATAGATTGGTCTAGGTTTTGGACCTCCAACGTAGCGGTATTAAAATGGTTGACGTAAGCTTAGATTGACTCTCCCTCCTTCTACTTTATTTTGATGAGAAAATTCGAACCTTATCTTGGACGTCAACTGCTTATAAAATGAGCCACAAACTGATGACTCATTTGATCAAAAGAGAAGATTATATTCGGCTTAAGGCTTGAGTACCAGTTTCTTGCTGCTCCTTTCAGGATAGATAGAAAAGCTCGATACAAGATAGCATTTAGCATGCCATGAAGTAGCATCATCATCCGAAAGGCCTCCAGATGGTCGATCGGATTAGAAGTCCCATCATAGGTCTTGAATTGGAGGAGCTTAAAGTTCGACGGGACAGGTTCTTGTATGATTTTGACTGAGAAAGAAGGATCGGTGCAGATATCGTCATGATGAACCGGGGCAGCATGGCGAAGCTCCTTAATTTGCTGGTTCATGTCTTTAAGCTTCTAGTCGAGAGCATCATCCCGACCATGGATCTCTGAAGGTCATCGACTGTAGATGGAGAAAGTCTCCTCCGAAGAAGAATCATGATCAAAATAGGGGCTCCCTGCTCTCTGCTTTCTTTTTTTGGAGATGATGGGTCTGCTAACCTAGGTTGCCCTTTTTGGCGCTGGCTCCTGAAGCTTCGATTGGGGGTTTCTGACTGGGCCACCATCGAAGGATGCTGTATGGCTACACCATCTCGATGAGGCCTCAAACCTACTACATTAGCAGGTTGAACTACTCTGAATCCATTATGGCAATTGGTGGAGGAGGTTGGGGAGTGGATGATGGAGCCAAAATGGATAAATCTGGCACAGATCTGATGTTAGAAGTAGTAGACCACTAGGCGGTCATATTTTTTGGAGGCATTCTCTGAAGCAAGAAGAGATCAAATAGAAGTGGATTTGAAAAATTAAGAGAGAAAGGAAGACAAGTAAGATTGATTGGGCACTTCTTTTAGAACAAGGGCTCAGAGACCCTTCTTCTAGTGCCAATCCTATTAGTGCACAAATTCATGAAGACTCCAAAGATGGCTGGAGTGGAGAAGGTGAGGCCACCAATAGGACCTGCAAACTAAAGTTCAAATCAGATGTGGATGGCTCTAATAGGACCCTCTGATGTTCTAGTTAATTTTTTGGCCAATTGGAATGGAGTGCTCTGGAGAATAAAAAAGCAGAGTAATGGAAAGGAGAAGAGAGCTTAGGAGAAACATATCTAGAGGATTTCCTTTATAGATGGAGTATGTAACAAACTGATAGCAATAGTCATAATCGTCTGGTAGTGGACTGCTCTAGCTATGTGGAGTTTGTTATAGACGATGATGTTCATTGTCGTGACTTGCCAGTAGAGAATGGCGTCTGTTATCACAACTTACCAGCCGAGAGTGGTGTATATTGTCATGATGTGCCAGTATGTTGGGAGTTAATAGTCGAAGTTTGGGTGGGGTAGGTGCTGACAGCGAAGATACTACTACAAAAAGAGTCTACGATAGCACATACTATGACAGTAATTTTTGAAACTGCTATAATAAACTCTACAATAGTAGTTAAAAAGAATCGCTGCTATAGGTCGACCTATAGCAGTGGTTCTTCGTAACCGCTACAATAGGTCCGAACTATAGCAGCGGTTAACGTCAATCGCTGCTATAGGTCGACCTATAGCAGCGGTTCTTTTTAACCATTGCCATATTTTTTTTTTTAAAATATTATATAATTTTAAAATTTAATGTCCATCTTCATCATTCATTATCTAAATAATTATTATTAGAGTGTCATCGCAAAAGATCGCCTCGATCCGATGGCCCTAGCTTCATCAATCAAAAAAATTTGATTTCGACGACCACAAACGATGATGCGATGATCTGATAAATAGAGACTTTCGATGAATTTAAAAACCTGCAACGATGATCTTGACTATATTTGTAGCATACTATCAAAATTTTACTTCAATCGGATATCGTTATCTTGGTCAATTTAGTATAGGTTAATTTCGATCGTTAAATGATAAACGAGTTATCAAAAGACCAGATGATTTCCAATTATGAGATAATTTTTTTTATAAATGATCTTAGCTACTATTTTAATCATTTTTTATGGTGGTGATTATAGATTTCAACTCATGAGACTAAGAATAATCTAAAACTATATATCGTCTAATAACCATTCTTGAACTCCGTTGGTTGTTATGCTCGTGCTTTTGCAATATCTACTTAACATGAATAGTTCATACAAAAATGATTTAAATTTTACTATCATCATTGTATAAAATAATTAAAATTATAGTAAAGATCATTTAACTAAAAAATTATCCCATAATCGGATGTCGTTTAAACCTTTGATCACTTGTTTCTAATTTAATGGTCAAAATCATTTTGTACAAAATTGACCATGATAACGATATCCGATTGAAGTGAAATATTGATAGTATGCTACAAATATCATCAAGATCATCATTATAGATCTTTGGATCGATTGAAGATCTCCATCTATCAGATCATCGCATCATCATTCATGATTATTGAAATCAAATTTTTCTGATCAATTAAGCTAGGGCCATTGGATCATGGCAACCTTTTGTGACGATACTCAAATGATAATTATTTAGATAATAAATGATGAAGATGAGCATTAAATTTTAAAATTATATAATATTTAGAGAAAAAATAAGAGAAAAATCATTTCTAACATACGATAGTGGTTATTGAAAATCGCTGCCATAGACTTATAGCAGTGGTTAGAAAATCACTGCTGTAGATCTATAGCAGTAGTTTCTAGTAACCATTGCCATAGATCTATGACAGTGGTTCGAAAATCACTACCATAAGTTAGATTAAAGATTTTCAAATTTTCTTTTCTCCCGTGTGCTCTGTCTCTCTCTCCCCCTTTCCGTCGTCGGTGAGATTTCACCAAAGTCTTCTCCCCCGACCGACGTCGCCCCTCCTTCCCCCTGGTCGGCACCGCCCCTCCCTAGCAATCTTCGCCTGCCCCCCTCCCGTCCAATCCCCCGACCATCCCACCCCCCGCGCTGCACTTTTCATCCCTGACCGCCACCACACCCTACCCTCCCCATCCTTGGCCGCCCACCACCTACCCTCCCCGATCGCCGCCACCACACCCTATCCCCTACCCTCCCCATCCCCTACCCTCCCCATCCTCGCCCCCAACCACTCGGCCCTACCCTCCCCATCCCTGACCACCAACGTCCCAACCCTCCCATCCCCAATCGCCATCACCCCTGCCCTCCCCGGCTCCCGCACCCACCCTCTGCCCTCCCATCCCCAGCCTTGGCCACCTGCCCCCACCTCCCCATCCACAGCCACCACCACCCCGCCCTCCCTATCCCGATGGGCCCATCTCCGACCGCCACCACCCCTACCCTCCCCATCCCCGACTGGCCACCACCCCCTCCCTCCATCCCCAGCCACCTGCCCCCCTGCCCTCCCCCCCCTGGCCTCCCCATCACGGCACCCCTCCAAGCCCCTTCTCCCTCTCTCTCCTCTCCCCACCCACCCTCTTTCTCTCTCTTCTCTTTCTATCTCACTATCTTGCTCTTATTTCGTAAGTTACCTCTAGCACCGTCGTCTTCCTCTAGCACCATTGCCGACAACCCTCGGAGCTTTCGGTGTGACCCCCTCTCTATAGCCGTAGGTATAATTTTTTTTTAGTTTCATAGTATTATTTATTAATCACTAGACTAGACCTATCAATGGATTGGGTTCAGGTTGGAATCTGGATATTTAGATCTAGATCCAATTTTAATTGCTGATATCAGACCCAAATCTGAATACCCGATGGGTCCGTACTTGAAGTACCAGACTCAGACCCTAATGAATCTTGGGTATTCGGATCTGATTTTGGGATCCAAAACTAAGAAAAGGAGAGGAAGAGAGGGAGTGAGGGGTTTGGCCTTGCCGTCATCGCCGACGAGGGATATCGAGAGAGAGAGAGAGGGAGGGAGGGGGTCCGCCTCGCTGGCGAGGGAAATTGAGAGAGTGAGAGAGGGAGAGAGGGGTTCGGGCTTGCCGCTGTCACCGACGAGGGAGATCGAGCGACCTAGCTGCCATCACCGACGAGGGAGAGAGAGAGGGAGAGAGGAAGGGGTGGGTCCAGCCTCACCGATGAGGGACATCGAGAGAGGAAGAGAGGGATCAGGGAGGTGGGTGTCCAGCCTTACCAATGATGGAGATTGAGTGGGAGACGGGTAGTCAAAAAGATGAGGGGAGGGCAGAGATAGCCAAGAACAGGAGATGGTACACAATCGAGTTGACTCAGATATGCAGTCGAGCCAGCTCGGGTTGAGATTAAGCTGGCTGGGGGAGGACTCGAGTCGAATATCTCAGACACGGAGCCAGCTATCTCAGGCATAGAGCCGGCTAGGCTTCTGAGTGAGCTGGCTTGATGGGTGCAAATAGAAGTTGATGACGATATTGGACCATCCATGCAAAGTACTCCTCTAGGATAAAACCTATCTTGAGGTTCCAGATATATTTGTCAGGAGTGATGGTGATGTCCATATTGTAGATGCCACTAGATGATGACTTCAACATTTTTGTATAAATTATTGAAGTCTATTTATTGATGTGTTGCTAATATTATTGTTTAACATATTATATTAGTTAATGTTCATTAACGTTGCAGGTCATGATGGCACCGAAATACCATCTAGCTTTCACCTTCATCCCTCGACAGGTTATGCAGAGTTCGGCATCTGAGGAGCAATCGAAGCATACTCCATCCACCTCCACATCGACTGCTCAAGAATCTCCACCACCGACATCTACTCCACTGACGGCATCTACTCCACCGACATCTGGGTCTCCACCATCATCCATATCTCCAACACATGCTACTCCACTAGCATCTGATTGTATATTTTTATTATATTATTTATTTATTTTTTATATAGTATTTATACACTTATATATTTACATAATGTATTTTCATTGCAGATGCATCATCAAGCCGGATATTTCACAGTCCCACACATATGGTGCATGTGTGGAACCACCAGCATCAGGTGATGGTGCAGTATAATGTAGAGGGGAGGCCAGTAGGAGAGATCGCGTGGGAGATGCATCCTTTATTGAAGTGCTTATGAGGCAGTCAGACATTATTCCCATAGAGCCCAGAGACTGGCGATTGATGGATGCTGCTATCAGGAACTGGGTGTGGGAGGAGATATGGGTAAGTGCATTTTAATTATATTTATGCATTTTACATGTTTACACTATGTTTGATTAGAATAATTGTATAACTAACTTTTGATAACTTTATGTAGAGAAGGTACAACTTTTCTGATCATGAGAGGGCTTAAGATGTCCGACTGAATAAGATCGGAGAGTTGTACCGGAGCTACAAGATCAAGCTCCATAGAGAATGGCTCGAGCACCAATGAGACACTCTAGAGGAGCTTGTTCCTTGGATACAGGACTGTCCTTCGAGTTAGTGGGAGAGGATGGTTACACATTGGAGGAGCTAAGAGTTTGAGGTAAAATTACTAACTTTTGAATTTTTTAATATACTTAAAGTTATATTTAAATATTTATTATTTATTTAAATACTTGTTAGGCTACCTTCCATCAAAATTGGGAGAATTGGATAGCCCAGGAGTATATGCACATTCTCGGTTGTGAGTCTATGGCCAGTCGTGTGCATAAAGAGGTAATGAATTCTAAATCTTGCTAGATAAATTAAATTAATTTTTTTTATTTTTCTAATAAACTGATCCATTGTTATAGCTGATGAGAGATGGAGTGATGCCTAGCTATAGAGAGATCTTTCGATCCAGCCATACAGACAAGAAGGGCAGATCGATGAACGTCGCGATCGAAAGGATTTTTGTAAGTATTAAATATATTAGTATATATGATTAGTATTATAGCATTTCTTATAAAAGTTTATTTTAATTTATAATTATAGGATCAGTTAGATGCATTCGCGAGTGAGGGCTCGGATACATTTGACCCCCATGATCATCTATCTCAAGTCTTGGGGCCTGAGCACTTTGGAAGGATTTGATGCAGGCCCGAACATATGCCGACCAACTACTGGTTTGAGGCGAGCATCTTTTCATAGGCTTCTGATATCATCAGTCAGGAGGAGCTTGAGGAGGCATTGGCATGGGTAGATCATGCTGCAATGGGGCAGATCAGGCTGAGGAGCGTGCATCTCATCTGAAGGGCATCATGAGAGATATGGTGTCGATGCTCAGCGCATGTTTTGGAGGTGCCTTCATGGGCTTTGAGGATATGTTGGCCCATATTCTAGCTCCAGCTCCTCCAGCTTCGGCTTTGGCTCCAGCACCAGCTCCAGCTTCGGCTCTAGCTCCAACTCTGGCTTCAGCTAGTGCTCCATCTTTTGGTGACGATGATGATGTAGATTTAGGAGACTTTTGATGTATTTTTTTAAAATATTATAATAAATTTTATTTGATAATAAAATTTTAGCATTTTAAAAATATTTTTTATGTTTATAATATTTTTTATATTACATATCTCTGCATTTATCAGGTAAAATATATAAAAAGCTAAAAAAATTATATTTTTTAATTATTTAAAAGATATAATAGTGATTTTTCAATCGCTGTCGTAGACATGCCAACCACTATCGTAAGCATGTGTCAACCACCACCATAGAACCTATGGCAGTGGTTCAATAACCACTGTCATAGATGCTATAGCAGTGGTTATATAATCGCTATCATAGGTCAAGATATGGCAGCGATTACATTATCGCTGCCATAAGTCAAAATATGACAGCGATTCAAAAATTGCTGTAATAAGCAGTCTATGGCATCGATTCCTATAATTGCTGTAATAACCACTACCATAGACTTATGGTGATGGCTGCAGTGGCAGCAGTTATATAACCACTGTCATAGCCTATAGCAATAATTTTTTAGGCTACAGCAGCGGTTACAAATCGCTGTCGTAGTCCTATTCTACAGTAGTAAGAGCTTCAAGTCACAACAGCTCCAGAGGAGATCGGACTCTTTTGGGGTTGTCTGTATGTATGTTCGATTGCATTGAGTTGATAGCTGAATTCATGTGGACGACGAGGTCAGGCGACTAAGAGGAGGTCGACCAAAGGAAGCTCGTCTGATGACTGAGTGAAGTTTGTCCTGATGGAGTTCATCCTAAGGGAGTTCATCTGGAAGGAGTATGACTGGTAGAGTTCATCTGAAAGGAGTTCATCTGGAAGAAGCGTGATTGATGGAGATCATTCGAAAGGAGCATGATTGACGAAGATCGTCTAGAAGGACTTCGTCTAGAAGAAATTTATATGGAAGAAATTTATCCGAAAGGAGCGCGACTAGCGGAGTTCATCTGAGCCCTAATCTTGTTATTCATTTCGGAAGGTTCCGCAGTATGAACTCATCACTGAGGAGATCAACGAATCCCGAAAGAAAGGAGGTCGGCGATCGAGGACTTTGGGCAAAAACTTCGACGAGGACCAGTTTATCCCCAATAAAAAGAATTACCACAACCCTGCTAAAGATAGATTCAAAATTTCAAAATACCTTTAATTAATTCTAAAATCCTAGTTAATTTATTATTTACTTTCTTTTATTTGCTTAATCTTAATCAATTTTTTAAATCTATTTATTTAAATTTTTATTTTAAAGATTAATTTAAATTCTATTTTTTTAATTAAATTGAATGTAATTTAGCCTTCAATCTCTAAAAAAATTGACATCCAACTCACCACTATTCTAATCTATAGTAAAATTGTTTTAAATTCTTATTTGTTGCTGTAATGACAAGCACCAAATTTTTGAAACCATTGCTGGAGATTGTAGCATGGTTGCTTTAGTAAATTAAAAAAAAAATTATTGCTCTTTAATTTGCTTTTATACTAACTTACTATTTTCTATAGTTTAGATTAATTTACTATTTTTTAATATTTAATCACTTGAATTTACTTTTTTTGTGAAACCAAACAAATCAAAAACTATAAAAAAAAATTTATAAAAAGATAAAACTCTAAACCCTAAAAAATTTACTAATATCTCATAATACTTAATTAATTTAGCATAACAAAAAATATAAAATAAAATTAATTTTTAATATATTTGGATACCTTGCTTTCTTTCTATTGCATCTCCATAATTAACTTTTAGGGCACAATCCATTAATTAAGATAAGGAAGAGATTGGATCATCCTTACCCTGCAAACCATCATCCTTCATACTGCATTGACCTAAGCCTTAAACTTAAAATTAATTAGATGTTGGCCCTAGGATATTCGAGCTCAATAGGATAAGAAAGCCCTAAAGTTGGATTGGGTTTGGATTAGTTAATTGCTTGGTGTCTAAGGTAAGTGGTTTAAAGAAGGTGGTTTTCAATTGATTCTATTGTCTGACCTAGCCAACTCAAATGATGTCTAAGAAAAGCAACAAGTAGGGAACCTTCCACATCTTACACTTATTTAGCTAAGTCAGTTAGTCAGTTTTGGGCTTAGAGTGCTCGTAGGCAATCTTGAAATAGTTAGGAGCTATCTAGATCCTGGTTAATCCAAGGATAAAGAGTGTTTTGAGCTAACTTGTTTGCCATTACAATTCAGCCCTAATTAAAATACTCTCCTCTATTATCTCTAGATCTAGGATTCTTTAGGGCTCTCATATTTAGAATTCTTCTCTTTGTTCCTTATATATATACTTCAACTGGTATCAGAGCCATGGTTCTAAAAGTTTTTAGATCTAATTCTAAATTTATTTTAATTAAAAAATAATTGATTTTAGATATCACATGAGATGTGATCAGATCTGAAATCAAAAAAAAATTAAAATTAAATGATTTGGATCTAAGATTAGGAAATAGCATGACTAGTTTCTAAAATAGAATGTTTCTATAGAATGTCTTGCATGCTTTTAATTTAATCTGATTAAATCATATTTTAGATTATTATTACTATTTTTTAATATAATAATTTTTATAATAATATCTAAAAAATAGCAAATAAAATTATTTAATTTTAAATATCATATGAGATATGATAGATGCATGTCTAGACTAGTTGCAGAATAGTTCTACATAGTTGTCTAGATTAGGGTTTATTTTGATAAGATTAATTTAAATCTAATTTTTAGATTATTATGAGATAATTTAGATCTGAAAACATGCATGATTCGATACATGAGATGTATGCAAAATATGCCATGATTAGATCTACTTTGTATATGAGATATATGATATAGATCTGATACTGTTTTGTAGTATTGAATGTTCCTGATTAAGGCGTTCCTCTTGGCCGTCCGGTCATAAGAACGAAGAAGGGTTTGAAGGCCCTCTCTTCCCATTCGATAGGGTGTTCTTATGATGTGTAGAGGTACTGCACGTTCGTCTTTAATCAGAAACTCAAAACTTACTTTCTGAAAAACCCTAGATCCTGAAACCCTAGGATTTATTATGCATATTTTGTTTATGAACCCTACTTAATTAAAAAATTAAGATTATGGAATATCAATTAGGTCTAAAATTGAGAATTTTAGATCTAAGACATATTCATAATACTGGGTTCAGGCTTGGACAGCTCAATTAGGTCTAAGCGGTTGATCAAACTGAATCAAGAGTTGGTTAGATGGGATCAACAATGCTTAAATTGATCGGACTAATAGGATTAAGTCTGGGTCAAGATCGAGTCACGATCAAGCAAGACTTAATTAGGCTCAGAGGTTAGAGTCTGGATTGTAGGCTAACCCAATTGGTTCTGACTCAATAATTTGGTGTCTAAGGTAAGTTTGGCACATACGACCGACTGGTTTTTAATTGGAAGCTACTCGACCTGAATACGTTCTTGTACGAGTTAATGGCATATTCCTTACACCGATCTCACTTACCTGGCCATATCTGTTGACACAGTCCTGATCTGAGGTGGTCAATAATCCACAAGCTAACCCATGGCACTAGGTTAGTCATAATTGTTATGACTAAGCCAAGTCTAGTTTAATGAGACCTGAATCAATTCTCCCTAAAAAAAGATTAAGTCTAAGGTCTTCCACCATTGTAGATGTGCGGGCCCTCCCTGGGGTTGATTATTCTCGGTTGGATATAGTGGCTCAGTTGCACCAGAAAGACGCAACCATGTCTATTAGGCATTGGATGCTATGGGCTGGAGGATGAGTTGGGCTCAATATTCTGGATACGGTGAGAGACTCAATTAGGAACCCAGTCTATGCAAATGGTGGATCTAACTTAACTAAGGAGTGGATCAATATTCGGATACGGTGAGATTCAATGAATTAGAGACCAAGTTTGGGTGCACCATGATTAAGAGAATCATTGAACAAGAGTTGTTTCACTCATTGGCTAACCCATCACCAATAACTATTAGGTGAGGTGAATGAGTCAATTGGTGAGACCGCACCACCACTAAATCAAATTAATCATGGAGATTTTTGCTCTTCTATAGAGGGAGTGTAGGGATCCAAAAAAAATAGTGGGAGCTAATTTATTTAAAAAAATAAATTTCCTAAATAAATTGGTCAAGTCAAAATTACAATATCTAACTAGAATCTTTGACTCTCTATAGAAAAATGTCTGCGTCTAACCCATTGGCACGTATCCTGGACACATATAGACTGACTGGATCCAATTATAAAGATTGGCTTAGGAACTACAAAATTGTTTTGGATTCCGAGAAGTTAACCCATGTACTGGACCAAGACCCTCCCACCTTACCAGCCCGTCCATTTGTTGAATAGAGAGCATCTCTGAAAAAATGGATAGACGAAGATAATAAGGCCAGATATTACATGTTGGGCTCGATGTCTGTGAGCTCACCGCCAAACATGAGGATATCGGGAACTGCTCGCCAAATGTTTGGCTCACTGCAGGAGATGTTTTGAATGAACAGAGTTGCGCAGTCAAGTATCAAGTCACGAAATGACTTTTTAAGGCTAAGATGTGTGATGGGCAGTTAGTCCAAGATCACTGTCTGATAATGATCAAGGACATGGAAGAGCTTGAGAAGCTCGGTGTGAAGTTTGACTTGGACCTACAGAATGATATTATTCTATAATCCTTGACTGATGCATATGGGCAATTCATCATGAATTACCACATGCATAAACTTCAGAATTCCTTGGCCGAATTAATGAATATGCTGGTTACCGCTGAGCTTTCTATGAAAGTTCTA
>QRFJ01000127.1:1104481-1109481 GCA_006176705.1 Cocos nucifera
TCTTACAAATAAGACAACCTTTTCTAACTTGGACAACCTCCAGTCAGACCTTATGAAGGCCTCTGATTGAGTACAAACTCTTTGGCTCAGCAGGACAACTTATTTATGATAGTAAAAGAAGAATGTTAGGTTCAATCGAGTGCTAGCATGATTTTTTGAACCTAATTGAATCTCATTCAGATCAATTGAACTAGATCAGTTTCAATTGATGATCACCAGATTCAAACCCTTGTTTGTGTGACCCAGTTAGGTTCAGTTCTGTATGGTAATGGGATATGTCATGATCTCTATCATCGACATCATCGAAACTCCTTTCGATGGATCAGAACTCTTCTGATTCGAACAGCTAGAATGATCGATCATCTAAATCATTCTAATTGCTCCCAAAATCCACCAGTGACACCTAGCAGTATATGGTGGCAACCCATCAGAGCTGAATGCGAAACCTCTTGGTGTAGCTACCTATGTGATTAAGTTCTTCTATCTTGAGCCTCCGATCAGATTAGGGTTAATAAACTCGTCAAACCCTAGTCTCTGTCATATGATGTAATCATTCGATTCGAGTCCAATGTGAAAATCTAAATAGAAACTCTTTCTATTATTTCACTCTGCCATGGCCATGGACTTCTGGACTTGATCTCATGATCATCATAGGGCTGCCTCTACCACCGAGGTAGATAGATCCATCTTGATGCCATCCAGTTCCTACAATGAAACATGCTATAGCCAACATACACCTCAGGGTTTCATATGGCACGAGATCGAGTAATGGTGTAGTCAAACTATAACACCCTCAAGGTGAACTGCGATGCACCTCAGGTCAAAGAACCAAATACACTACTGACCATTGAGTCAGTCATTCGCGAGAAGGTAGACCCTAATGACTACTCGACGGGTCACGCTCAGTGCCCTCGTTCTCTACGGTACCTATAGCTAGTCCCTAGTAATGTTTTATTTAATACCATGTTTCAATAAGATTATCTATCACAAAGATAAAATCTAGGACTAAAAGTCAAAAAGTTAAGAAATACTGCTAATTAAGCATTGAGCTTCAGAACAAATTTTCATCAATTTAAAAATTTTCTTAGAGACATCAAAGATTTATAGCACTTGTGTTCATGATGGCTAACTTTAGCATTTAGTATTAAATAAAAAGAACAAAAGTATCCTCCTTATCACCATTTGATAAATTTTCTATATTCTCAATTTTATACTCATAATAAGGTAGCTTTCACACTGCCTTCTTTTTTCTTGTACTGACATCTGGCTTTCTTATCATTTACAATGATTTTCACACTTGATCTAGTGCAGACCCAGTTACTAGGCTTTGGCAATCCACATATACTCTATCTTTTGTCTTTATTTTTAAGCAGGTAGCTCTTTCCTTAAAATTCAAGTTTTTAATTAGATGTATTAATTACCAATTTCAGTGATAATTGAATCCTCAGTTGGCCTATAATCAATATCTACTTTACTTGTTAGTATGCATGTTAACTAGAAGTGCTAATAGTCTTTTAATAACTAAGTAGGCTGTTAAAAGTTAACAACTATCTACTTCTTTAACTGTACTCATTAGCAATAATTTATCTTTTATACTTTGTCCGATCTATCTGACAAGATTTTATTTTGACACAATTTTTTTTTTTTAACTTATTTAATTGTCTTAAAGGAGAAAGAAAATAAAGGATGCAATAAAGGATAGAAAGGAATACACCTGATTTGGTTCAGTCTGATTCTTTGGAGCTTTGAAATTTTGCCTTGAGCTCTCATGATTTTCTCTACAAAATTAAAAATACACACCAAAAGTAAAAGAGCAATAATAAATTACTAAAAAATAAAGAAAAGAAACATGATCAAACTAAAAAAAAGAAAAACTATCTAGTAGTCTGTTATAGTTCAGCTTGACTTTTTTTGAGTTCTAGTGGATCAATCGTGCACTTTATGAAAATACTTTCATATTTGGTCATCCCTCTTTCAATTGGACTTGCTAGCTTTTATAATCTCAAACCTATTTTCTACAATTTCATATACGAATGCAATATAAATAGAAAAAAGTTTGATGTTATCAGTATTTTAGTATCTTTGAAACATTAAAAGTAACCTGTTCATCTTGGACTCAAGAATTAATTTTTTGTGAACAACTATTAAAGTCCTTCATAGCTAAAAAGGGTCTCTCTAAATAAAGGGGTACATCATAATCTTCTTCATATCAAGAACAATAAAATCAACAGAAAAAAATTTTTTTTACCTTTACCAAGACATCCTCCACTTACTCTTGATATTTAATGGATCTATTGGCTAATTGAAGAGTATGGTGGTAGGCTTTGATTCTCCTAGATCGCTTCCTAAAAATAGAAAAAGGCATGAGATTTATTGCTCCTAAATCACATAAAACTTTATCAAAACTACAATCACCAATAATGAGGAGATAGTAAAAACTCCTGGACTTTAGCTTCTATGGTAATTTATTTTGAAGTATTGCTGAGCATTCTTCATTCAAATTTGTTCTCTCATCTCCTTCGTTATTCTTATTTATTAGGATTTCTTTGAGAAAATGGCATACTGACATTTGAGTGATAGCATCTACAAAAGAATATTAATATGTAATTCATTAATATTTTGAAAAGTTAGAAAATTTTAATCTATATTCTCTTTGAGAATGGTAAGGCGGCACGTAGGGCTCACATGATCGGCAAATCTATACCTGAAAAACCATCCATCTGCTGGTTGTTTTGGTGACTAACGAATTTAGTTGTGGTTCCTTATTTGTAGTTGGCTCTTTAGTCTCTTGCTTTGATGTGGCTACAGCTTGTACCACTTTTAGGATGATAGCATTGACTTGCTCCCTTGGATTGGTTCTGTGTCTTGGCAAGATCCCTGGATCTCGAAGATTTATTCGCCATTTGACCTATTTGCACTCCAAGTTTGAATTGTGCTATGGTCCTGCCTAAGTTTGGCTCAAATTTTTTATATTGCTTTTGATTTGCATAAATTTACCATCGCTCTTCCATGTTGGACTTCCTTTTAGAGGGTGGGTTTGTGCTGTTTTGATTACTCCATGAGAAATTTGGTGCTGCCTCCATCCTTAATTGTATGTGTTGGAGTAGGATTGTTTATTATGGTCTGAAAAATACCAAATAATTTATATCAGTTGCAAAAGATACCTATCTAGCAATTGTCGTATATTCCTCCTCCATAGGTCACGGTGATGCTTGAACATGCATAGTTTCCCTTTAAGTTGTTGACTTCGCTCTAAGGGCTGTAATTCCAATAGAAGGTTGCACACAATCTACTCCCTGCACAGCTGCTAGTCTTTTTGGCATCATGCATTCTATCTGCCACTGATAGCTATTTGATGCCATCTCATCGATCAGATCGAAGGCTTCTTCCTCCATTTTTTGGTTAATGGTTCCTCCTGCTGCTACATCAATCATAGAATGATTAGTAGGAGATAAACCATTATAGAAAGTTTATACCTGAAGCCATACGGATAGTTAATGATGTGGACATCTTCTCAGCAGTTTCTTGAAATGCTCTTAAGCCTCATATAGTGTCTCCATGTCCATCAGCATAAAAAAAGTGATATCGTTGCGCATCTTGGCAGTCTTGGAAAGTGGAAAATACTTGGCTAAGAATTTTTGAGCTAGGACATCCCAAGTTGTGATAGAACTTGCAGGAAGAGAATGAAGCCAACTCTTAGTTTTGTCCCGTAAAGAGAAAGAAAATAATCTTAATCTAATAGCATCATCCGACACCCCATTAATTTTAAAAGTATCGCAAAGTTCAAAAAAATTAGAAATATGGGCATTCGAATCATCATGCACGTATCCACTGAATTGGATAGTTGATTGAATTATCTGGATCATCGTCGATTTTATTTTGAAGTTGTTTGCTCGTACAGGCTCGTACAGGTGGTCTCCTGATGCTCGAAGTTGCATCGGCTACAGATGGTGTGATGTAATCATTTAATGGACGATGTATTGGTTGAATAGCTTCATGCTATCCTTCGGTCGCCATATCCAATCCTAGATTGATGTTGTTAGGATCTTCAGCTGTCATGTTTCTTTCTTGTTATAGTCTTCTAATGGTTCTTTCAATTTCTGGATCTAAAGATAGTAAGTTACTATATCCAGTACGTGTCATGCACTGAACAAAATTTTTTTTTTTAAAAAAATAATAAAAATTAAAAATAAAATTCTAAAGTAAAGCTAGGATCAAAATTTTAATATTATTTTAGATACAATCCCCGGCAACGATGCCAAAAACTTGATGCGTGCTAATTTATAGCTATGGTAAGTACACCAGTCGATCAAGTAATAAAGTGAATGAGTAGAGTATCATCCCTAGAGGATTGAAAAACAAGTACTGAAAAGCTCTTTCCTATGCTTTATTTAGAAGATCGATTTATGAGAATAAGAAATTAAAGAACAAAATAAAGAAATAATTAAAAATTTTAAGGAAATAGATAGAGTATAATTATTAGGGTTTTAAACTTAAGAGCAATGTGTTACTAAGGCAATCGGTTCACAAACTCAGTCAATACAATATTCAGGTTATTAGATTAATTTTATTTCATGTGATGGTAGAATCTTCTGATTTATTCACTATCCTTTGGTCTAGGCATAGCAAAACTATTAATATTTATTAATTATCCTTTGGTTCAGGTGTAATTTAAATAAATATTAATGCATTAAGTTTTGTGAAACCCTCTAATTAAAATACGCTGCATTCAAAGTGCACTAAAATTCCCGCATGCATATGAATTCTAATTTGATTCATAATACAAGGTATATAATCAAGAAGCAATAACATAGATGTACTTGGTCCATAACATCTATGTTCATCAGATCAATTAGAAGATGGTCAGTAATCTAAAAGCATTAATATCAGATTTATATACTCCTCATGAATAAAATTTAAAATTAAAAATAAATTAAACTGAATATTGCATCAAAAGAGTGGCTACACCTTAGCCTTAGTAAAAGAAAATTTAGTTCATG
>QRFJ01000127.1:1114481-1154773 GCA_006176705.1 Cocos nucifera
GATGATTCAATCAACTGTCCAATTCAGTGGACACATGCATGATGATCCGAATGCCCATATTTCTAATTTTCTTGAACTTTGCGATACTTTTAAAATTAATGGGGTGTCGGATGATGCTATTAGATTAAGGTTATTTCCTTTCTCTTTATGGGATAAAGCTAAAAATTGGCTTCATTCTCTTCCTACAGGTTCTATCACAACTTGAGATGTCCTAGCCCAAAAATTCTTAGCCAAGTACTTTCCACCTTCCAAAGACTGCTAAGATGCGCAATGATATCACTTCTTTTATGCAGATGGACATGGAGACACTATATGAGGCTTGGGAGCATTTCAAGGAACTGCTGAGGAGATGTCCACATCATCAACTATCCGTATGGCTTCAGGTACAAACTTTCTATAATGGTTTATCTCCTACTAATCGATCTATGATTGATGCAGCAGCAGGAGGAACCATTAATCAAAAAATGGAGGAAGAAGCCTTCGATCTGATCGATGAGATGGCATCAAATAGCTATCAATGGCAGACAGAGCGCATGATGCCAAAAAGACTAGCAGCTGTGCAGGGAGTAGATTGCGTGCCAACTTTACTAGCTGAAATTGCAGCCCTTAGAGCCGAAGTCAACAACTTAAAGGGAACAGCTATGCATGTTCAGAGCATTACTTGTAACCTGTGTGGAGGAGAACACATGATACGAGCAATTGCCAGACAGGTAATCCTTTTGCTAAAACAACTGATACAGCTAATTATATTGGTAATTTTTTCAGGCCGCAACAAAACAATCCCTACTCCAACACATACAATCAAGGGTGGAGACAGCATCCAAATTTCTCATGGAGCAATCAAAATGCAGCACAACAACCACCCTCGGGATTCCAAGTACCTGAAAAGAAGTCCAACATGGAAGAGCTGATGGTTAAATTTATGCAAAACCAAGAAGCAACTATAAAAAATTTGGAAGTCAAACTTAGGCAAGACCAAACAGCAGCAATTCGAAACTTGGAGATGCAAATAGGTCAAATGGCTAAGATAATCTCCGAGAGACCTCAAGGATCCTTGCCAAGCAATACGGAGACAAATCCAAGGGAGCAAGTCAATGCTATCACCCTAAGAAGTGGTACAAAGCTGGAGGAGCCACATCAGAAGAATGAGACTGAAGAGCCAACTACAAATAAGGAACCATCAACTCAAATTCGTCAGTCACCAAAACAACCAGCAGATGGATGGTCTCCAGGTATACGATTTGCTGATCCAAATGTGAAGCCCTACGTGCCGCCACTACCATTCCCAGAGAGACAAATACAGCATCCAGATAAGAAATTTTCTAACTTTTTCAAAATTTTAAAGAATTTACATATTAATATTCCTTTTGTAGATGCTATTACTCAAATGCCCAGGTATGCCAAGTTTCTCAAAGAAATCTTAACAAATAAGAAAAAGCTGAAGGAGCATGAGAGAATAAATTTGAATGAAGAATGCTCAGCAATACTTCAAAATAAATTACCACAGAAGCTAAAAGACCCAGGGAGTTTTACTATCCCCTGCATTATTGGTGATTGTAGTTTTGATAAAGTTTTATGTGATTTAGGAGCAAGCATTAAATCTCATGCCTTTTTCTATTTTCAGGAAAGCTGGGTCTAGGAGAACCAAAGCCTACCACTATTACTCTTCAATTAGCCGATAGATCCATTAAATATCCAAGAGGTATAGTGGAGGATGTCTTGGTAAAGGTAAACAAGTTTATTTTTTCTGTTGATTTTATTGTTCTTGATATGGAAGAAGATTATGATGTACCCCTTATTTTAGGGAGACCCTTTTTAGCTACTGGAGGAGCTTTAATAGATGTTCAACAAGAAAAATTAATTCTTAGAGTCCAAGATGAACAAGTTACTTTTAATGTTTTCAAAGATACTAAACATCCTGATGACAATCAAACTTATTTTCTAATTGATATTATTGATAATTCAGTATATGAGAATTCTGTAGAAAATAGGTTTGAGACTATAAAAGCGAGCAATGTCAAATTGAAAGAAGGACTCGATTCAAACATGAAAGTATTCCAATTGAAGTGGCACCGGATTGATCCACTTTAGAACTCAAAGAAAGTCAAGCTGAAGACTATAAATCAGAACTACTAGATAGGTTGTTTCTTTTCTTTTTAGTTTTGATCATTTTTCTTTTCTTTTATTTTTTTTTTAGTAATTTATTGTTGCTCTTTTACTGCTCTGGTGTGTATTTTCAATTTTGCAGAAAAATCAATGAGAACTCAAGCAAAATTTCAAAGCTCCAAAGAACCAGATTGAACCAAATCAGGTGTATTCTTTCCTATCCTTTATTACATCCTTTATTTTTCTTTCTCCTTTAAGACAATGTAGAACAAGTTAAAATTAAAAAAAAAAAAAATCATGTGTCAAGAAGAAAATCTTGAGCAAGATAAACTGGATAAGTGATAAAAGATAGAATTATTTGCTAATGAATGTAATGAGTTAAAGAAGTAGATTAGTTGGTCAACTTTTAGCAGCCTACTTAGGTCATTAAAAGATTATTAGCACTTTTTATTGCACATGCACACTAACAAGGCAAAGTAGGTATTGATTATAAGGCCAACTGAGGATTCAATTATCACTGAAAATTGGTAATTAATATACATTCTAATCAAAGAAACTTGAATTTAAGGAAAGAGCTACCTGCCTATAAATAAAGTGCAAAAGACAGAGTATATGTGGATTGCCCAAAGCCTAGTAACTGGATCTCTGCACCTAGGTCAAGTGTGAAAATTCACGTAAAATGGTGAAGGAAAGGCCAGGATGCTCAGCACAGTAAAAAAAAAAAAAAAAAAAAGAAAAAAAAAGAAAAGAAAAGGCAGTGTGAAAGCTACCTTAATTCATGAGTATAAAATTGAGAATGTATAGAAAATTGACCAAAATAGGTGATAAGAGAGGATACTTTTGTTCTTTTAATTTAATACTGAAATGCTAAAGTTAGTCATCAATGAACACAAGTTGTCTATAGATCTTTGATGTACTCTAAGAATCTTTGAGTTTTTGAAATTGAAAATTTTATTGACTGAAAAATTTGCTTCTGAAGCTCAATGCTTAGTTAGCAGTATTTTCTAAACTTTTTGACCTTTAATCCTAGATTTTATCTTTGTGATGGATAATCTTATTGAAATATGGTATTAAATAAAACATTGCTAAGGGACTAGCAATGACTAAGTTGGGAGGTGTGATAAGTGGTAAAAATATACTAATAAAAGTATTAAATTATAAAATAAATTAATTTATTTTATTAAAAATTGATACTTTTATTAATTTTATATAGGAAAGAAGCCACCAATGTGAAGATCTTATTTTTCTGGTTCAGATGAAAAAAATTTGAGGCAAAACGGACTTCAAACGAGCCCAGAATCGAATTTCAAAAAAAATGCCGATGCAACGCTGACGTCAGGATGACGTCAGCATTTTTCGCGGCGCACGATGGACCATTTGAAGGATATTATGGGAATTTCACAGCAAGAGGCGCGCGCTGATTGGCTGAAGAATGCGGCGGTCCACGCAACATCGGACTCGCGCACGATCCACGGAGGATAATTTGGGAATTCTGATTGATCTAACGGACGGTTTTCACTGAAGCTTCATCGGACGGACGAGAAGAAGGCGCTGATGGACGGCATCCGCAGCTTCCTCGATCGAGATCCAACGGTCGAGATTCATTCCGACGTAAACTAAAGGTCTGAAGGCTTCTTTCAACACGATCGGACGATGGCCCAGATTCGATCCAATGGATGATCCAACGGCTGATATTAAATCCGACTTGATCTGGGTTATTTTAAGGAGCTTTTTGAGTGGATTTTTGGACCGTTTGATCAAGATCTAATGGGCAGAATTACCCAGATCTTAATTTGAGTTGATTTAGGAGTCCTAAACCTAATTTTTGATGGATTTTAAGGGAAAAATAAAACTCTTTACCTATAAAAGAAGCCTAGTGTTGTCGTGAAAAGCAAAAAAAATCAGAGAGAGACAGACGAGAGAATTAGGGAATTCAGAGAGAGAGACAAAGAGAGAGACGGGGAGAAAGAGAGAGAGGGAGAAAAAGAGAGAGAGAGAAAGAAAGAGAGGAGAGATAAAAAAAAAAGAAAAGTGATTTTATGAGAAAATCAAAAAGGAATTTTTGATTTTTCTTCGACGATCAAGACATCGATCAAGGAGCCTCTTCTTCATCGCCAAAGTTCTCCACATCAAGAGCAGCAGACAATCAATTTCAACAATCAAACAGTCTAATTTCTCTATGCTTTTTATTTTATTTGCTATTTTTGAATTTGTTATCATGAACTAAATTTTATTTTACTAAGGCTAAGGTGTAGCCACTCTTTTGATGCAATATTTCAGTGTGATTTATTTTTAAATTTTATTCATGAGGAGTATATAAATCTGATCTTAATGCTTTTAGATTACTGGCCATCTTCTAATTGATCTGATGAACATAGATGTTACGGACCAAGTACATCTATGTTAATGCTTCTTGATTATATACCTTGTATTATGAATCAAATTAGAATTCATATGCATGCGGGAATTTTAGTGCGCTTTGGACGCAGCGTATTTTAATTAGAGGGTTTCACAAAACCTAATGCATTAATATTTATTTAAATTACACCTGGACCAAAGGGTAATTAATAAATATTAATAGATTTGCTATGCCTGGACCAAAGGGTAGTGAATAAATTAGGAGACTCCACCGTCACATGAAATAAAATTAATCTAAAAACCTAAATATTGTATTGACTGAGTTGGTGAACCGATTGCCTTAGTAGTCCATTGCTCTTGAATTTAAAACCCTAATAATTTACACTCTCTCTATTTAATTAAAATTTTTTATTTTTTTTATTTTTTTTAATTTCTTATTCTCATAAATCGATCTTCTAAATAAAGCATAGGAAAGAGTTTTTCAGTACTTATTTTCCAATCCTCTAGGGACGATACTCTACTCATTCACTTTATTACTTGATCGACTGGTGCACTTGCCATAGCTATAAATTAGCACGCATCACTAAACAACCCATCAAGCTTTAAAAATAATAAAAAAAAATTAGACTCTCTAGAAAAAAGCCTAGAAAGCCTGACAAAATCAACTACTGATAATGCAACTACCCTTAATACTTTTATGCAAGCTACTGGTCAATTGCTAATAGCAAACACATAAGCAATAGCTTGTTTAGAAGTGCAATTAGGATAGTTAGCTACTACTATGAGTGAAAGAGAAAAAGATAGATTACCAAGTCAACCTGAGGCTAATCCTAGAATCCAAAATAATTAGAAACCTTAGCAAGGAGCCTAGATTAGCCAATTAAATGCTATCCATACACTAAGATGTAGGAAACAAATAGATAACCATGTGGATAGACCTAAAGCATCAGAGAAAAAAATAGAAGATCCACTGTCTAAACTAATATCTGACCAGGGCCAGTGTGAAGAACCTAAAGAAATAGAACCTGATTCACCAGCAGAGCCCACATAAGAATTAGTTGGACCAATACCCAAGATTGTAGCATCCTTTCCTAATAGACTTAAGTCCAACCAAAACTCAATCCAATTAGACAAAATCTTGGAGGTCTTTAAGCAAGTTAAAGTAAATATTCTTTTATTAGATATGAGCCAATAAGTCCCAACATATGCTAAATTTCTTAAGGACTTGTGTACCAGAAAAAAGACCATCAATGTACCTAAGAGAGCCTTCTGGGAAGCTAGTGTGAATTTATACATATCAAAACATGTGCCAGTGAAATACAAAGTCCAAGATCTCCCACTATTTCTTGCATCGTAGGAAAAGCCCTCATTAATAAGGCTTGATTAGACTTAAGGGCAAGTGTCAATATACTACCTTATTCAGTTTATGAAAAGTTAGAGTTAGGGGAATTAAAGTCTACAGGAAAGACTTTACAATTAGCTTATTGGTCTTTAAAAGTACCAAGGGGAATAGTAGAAGATGTATTAATTAAGGTCGGTGATTTCATCTATCCAGTAGACTTCATGATTCTAAAAACTGAACCTATAATAAATCCAAATGGTCACATCCCAGTTATACTAGGTAGACCATTTCTAGCCATAGCCAATGCTCAAATCAACTGTTGAAATGGTCTAATGAAACTTTTCTTTGGTAATCTAACCATAGTTCTAAACATTTTTAACCTATCTGAAATAAATCAAGGGACTTGAACTAGATACAGGACAATGTTTATAAACCAATTGACCTAAGTGATGAAAAATTTGACATGGAACTATGGACGAATCAGAACTATAAAGAATTTGAGAAGGTCAATGATTTAGCTATAGTCAATATGAAACTTAGATGAAAACCTTCAGTTGAACCATTGTCAGACCATTAGTAGAGGAAACACCCAAGTTAGAATTAAAAATACTCCCTAAACACCTGAAACATCCATATCTAGGTCCATTAGAAATCTTGTCAGTAATTATTTCAATAGACCTAGACCCTATATAAAAGGGAGAATTATTGATTGTCCTTAAGAAAAATAAAGATGCATTAGGATGGACCATGGCTGATTTAAAAGGGATTAGTCCCTCGATTGTTCAATATAAAATTTATCTATTACAAGATGCTAAGCTAAAAAGAGATCCCCAAAGGAGACTTAACCTAGCTATGAAAGAAGTTATAAAAAAAGAAATAATAAAACTCCTTGACAATGGAATAATATATCCAATCTCAGACATTTCACGGGTAAGCCTAGTACAAGTGATACCCAAGAAGTTAGGAGTTAGTATAGTCTAGAATGATCATAATGAATTGATTCCAATAAGAGTTCAAACCAGATGGAGGATCTGCATCGATTATAGAAAATTAAATATAGCTATCCGAAAGGAATATTTTCCTTTATCCTTCATAGACCAAACATTAGAACGACTAGCAGGGCATGACTTTTATTATTTTTTGGATGGATATTCGGGATACAATCAGATTTCTATAGCCCCTGAGGATCAAAAATAGACTATCTTTACCTGTCCATATGAAACCTTTGCCTACATATGCATGTCCTTTGGGTTATATAATGCACCAACTACTTTTCAAAGGTGCATGACTAGCATTTTCTCAGACATGGTTGAAAGATTTCTTGAAATTTTTATGGATGACTTTTTCATCTTTGGATCCACCTTCACTGATTGTCTTCATCATCTTAAATTAGTCTTAGAAAGATGTAAAGAAAAGTATCTTGTTTTAAATTCAAAAAAATGCTAATTTATGGTTAAGGAAGGCATAGTCCTTGGTCATGTAATTTCAAAATGAGGCATTAAAGTAGATAAAGCTAAGGTAGATTTAATTGCAAATCTTCCACCACCAAAATTAGTAAAAAAAATTTGCTCTTTTCTTGAATATGCTAGTTTTTGTAGACAATTTATCAAAAATTTCAGCAAAGTGGCTCGACTATTGACTAGCTTGTTAGCCAAAGATATTAAATTTGACTTCACACTTGAATATCTTGAGTCCTTTGAAAACTTAAAAAAGGAATTGACTACAGCCCCAATTATTCATCCATTCGTATGGACTCAACCTTTTGATCTCATATGCGATGCATCTGATCATGCCATAGGAGTTGTTCTAGGTCAAAAGATAGATAAGCTACCTCGAGTGATCTATTATGCTAGTAGGATCTTAAATGAAGCATAGCTTAATTACTCAACCACTAAAAAAAAATTTTTAGTTGTGATATTTGCTTTAGAGAAATTTAGGTCCTACTTAGTAGGTTCTCATGTAATCATCTACACAAATCACTCAGCCATTAGGCATCTTTTCTTAAAGAAGGATGCTAAGGCATGCCTAATTAGATGGATTCTACTTTTGCAAGAATTTGATCTAGAAATCAAGAATAAGAAAGTTACTAAAAATATAGTGGCAGATCATTTATCTCATCTAGTAATCACACTAATTGAGGAAACACATATCAATAAGTCCTTTCTTGATGAATAATTGTTGTTAGTAACCTCAGAACCATGGTATGCTGACATAGTAAATTTTTTAGCCATCAGCCAAATTCCAATGCACTGGACTACTCGGGATAAGAACAAATTTTTCTATCAAGTAAAGTATTTCATTTGGGATGATCCATATTTTTTCAAACAATGTCCTAACCAAATCATAAGAAGATATATCCTAGATAATGAAGTTAGGAGCATTTTATCCTTCTACCATGACCAAGCTTGTGGTGATCATTTTGGAGCTAAAAAAATTATAGCTGAAGTGCTCCAATGTGGATATTATTGGCCTAACCTATTTAGAGATGCCTATGAATACTGTAAAAGTTGTGTTAGGTGTCAACAAATAGGTCGGATCATAAAGAAAGATATCATGCCTATGAATCCAATTTTAATTATAGAAATCTTTGATGTTTGGGGAATAGACTTCATGGGACCATTTCCAAACTTTTTTGGGAATGAATACATCTTAGTAGTTATAGACTATGTATCCAAGTGGGTAGAGGCAATACCATACAAGACCAATGATAGTAGAATTGTTATAAAATTTCTTAAAGAAAACATCCTCTCTTGATTTGGTACTCCTAGAGCTATCATCAGTGATTGCGGAACACACTTCTGCAATTGATCTTTTGCATCACACTGATGAAGAATTATAACATTACCCACAAAGTGGCCACACCCTATCATCCATAGACAAGTAGGCAAGTTAAAGTTTCTAATAATCAAATTAAGCTGATCTTAGAGAAGACAATAAGCACCAATAGAAAAGACTAGTCTTTAAAATTAATAGATGTGCTATGGGCATATCATACAGCTTTCAAGACCAACTTAGGAATGTCTCCATATAGGCTTGTATTTGATAAAGCATGTCACTTGCCAATAGAACTAGAACATAAGGCAATGTGGGCCATTAAACAATTAAACATGGACTTGGATACAACCAAAGATCGGAGAAAATTATAAATCAATGAACTTAAGCAAATTAGGAATGAAGCCAATGAAAATTCAAAAATTTATAAAGAAAGAACTAAAGCTTTTCAGGACCAAGTAATTAATAGAAATTTTTTACACCTAGCCAAAAAATTCTTTTATATAATTCTAGGCTACACCTATTTGCAGGAAAACTAAGATCTAGATGGACTGGACCTTATATAGTTAAGGAAGTCTTCTCACATGGGGCCATAGAGATTGAAAATCCAAGTAATGGTATTACTTTTAAAGTTAACGGACAATGACTAAAATCATTCTTGAAACTGACCACTAAACCTAATGAAGAAGCCATGGTTCTTTACAAACCTTTTTACTCTGATTAATTTTTGGACTACTCCGACTGAAGACGTTTAAACTTAGCACTTACTAGGAGGCAACCCAGCTTTTTACTTTTGTATTTTCTTTTTATTTTTAGTTTATCTTTCTTTCAAGAATAAGTTGGGAGGAGAATTACGTATCCATGCAGATTGAAAAATAATTAAAGCCTAGATCAAGACCAAAAACATAATAAACCAGGTGTACTCTTTTCTTTTGCCTTCTTTTTTATTTATCATACTCTATTTCTTTCCTCTATTGAGGACAATGAAAATTAAGTTGAGGAAGAATGATAAAATAAAAGTAATTATATCCTCAAGTATGATAATAATTAGTCTTATGTACTTGATTTTGTATCGATTTAAAGTTTATCAAATATTTTAGTTGATGATTAATTAATGGTCTAAGAATTTTTAAAATACTAGAAACCAAATTATTAAAAAAACCTGATAAATGATCAGGTCTAGAATAAAATAAAATTCTAAGTGATTCTAAAATTTTCTTTCAGCCTATATTCAATAAAGAATCTACTTTGTATGGGTATGAGTAAAAAAAATAAAGAACAAGTTCTAAATATTGATCCCCCACCAAGTAACCAGATCCTGTTGTCTAAGTAAGCAATATTATTCACATCAAAAAGTGGACAATGTGAAGAAACTTGTCATACACTACTATAGAATAGGTCTATGACAGTGATTGATAACCGCTATCGAAGCCTAAAAAACTACTGTCATAGGCTATGGCACTGCACCCATCGTCGTAGGTCTATGACAGCGGTTATCATAGTGGTTATATGAACCACTGCCATAAATAGCTTATGGCAGTAGTTACTAAATTGCTGTAATAGATTGACTTATAGCAGCAGTTTTATAACCGCTGCTATGGTTCATCCTATGGCAGCGATTATAGAACCACTGCTATAAATCTATGACAGCAGTTTCATAACAGTTGTCATTGGTTAAACTATCATAGTGGTTACCATATCACTGCTATAGGTCTAATGCAGCTGTTGGCATGAAGCCTACGACATCGGTTAGCATACCTACGATAGTAGTTTTGCAACCATTGCCGTAGCTTTTGAATAATAAAAAAATATAATTTTTTAAATTTTTATATTTTTTTATCTGTTAAATGTAGTTCAATAATATAAGAAAATATTTTAAATATAAGAATATTTATGAAATGCTCAAATTTTATTATTGAATAAAATTTATTATAATATTTTTAAAAAAAAATATATCAAAAGTTTTCTAAATCTACATCGTCATCATCACCGGAAGATGGAGCACGAGCTGAAGGAGCTAGAGCTGGAGGAACTGGAGCCAGAGGAGTTGGAGCTGGAATGTCGGCCAATGTGTCTTCAAGGCCCATAAAGTTAGCTCCAAAATGCATGTTGAGCCTCGTTACCATGGCTCTCAGGATGCCCTCTAGATGAGATGTGCACTCCTCAGCATGAGCAGCCCATGTCGTAGCTTGATCTATCCACATCCTAGCCTGAGCTACCTATGCCAATGCCTCCTCAAGCTGCTCCCAACTGATGACACCAGAAGCATGTGATGAGATGCTTGATCTAGATCAATAGCTCGTCGGCATATGTTCAAGCCTACATCGGATCCTCCTAGAGTGCTCAGGTCCCAAGACCTGAGATAGATGGTCATGGGGGCCAGAGATGTCCGGGCCCTCGCTTGTGAGCACATCTAACTACTCTTATAATTATAAATTTAAATAAAATTATATAAGAAATGCTATAATACTGATCATACTAATATATTTATTATTTGCCCTTCTTATCCATGCGGCTGGATCAGAAGATCTCGCTATGGCTGGGCATCACCCCATCTCTTATCAGCTATAATAATAGATCAATTTATTAGAAATATAAAAAAATATTAATTTAATTTATCTAGTAAGATTCAAAATTCATTACCTCTCTATGCACATGATTGGCCATAGACTCACAGCCAAGAGTGTGTGTATACTCCTGGATTGCCCAGTTCTCCTGACTTTGATGGAAGATAGCCTAACAAGTATTCAATAAAATAATAAGTATTTAAATATAATTTTAAGTGTATTGAAAAATTTAAAAATTAGAAATTAAACCTTAAACTCCTAGCTTCTCCAATGTCTAACCATTTTCTCTCACTAACTCGAAGAACAATTCCGAATCCAAGAAACAAGCTCCTCTAGAGTGTCCCGTCAATGCTCGAGCCACCCTCTATGGAGCTTGATCTTTTAGTTCTGATATAACTTTTCAATCTTCTTAAGTTGGGCATCTCATGCCCTCTCATGATTTGGAAAGTCGACCTCCTCTGCACAGAGTTATCAAAAGTTAGTTATGTAATTATATGAATAAAACATAGTATAAAAATATCAAATGTATAAATATAACTAAGATATATTTACCGATATCTCCTTCCATACCGAGTCCCTAATACCAGTGTCCATCAATTTCTAATCTATAGATAGTACCAAAATGATGTCAGACCACCTCACAAGCACTCCAAATAGGAATTCATCTCTTGTGCGGTCTCTCCTACTGGCTTCCCCTCCACATCGTAGTTCACCATCACTTGATGCTGGAGGTTCCACATATGCAGCATGCATGTGGGACCGCAAAATATCCTATAAAATGATTCACCTACAATAAAAATATATTATGCAAATATATAAGAGTGACAATAATTATATAAATAAATAAATAAATGATACAATAAAACGTATACTCACTGGCCATGGGATCATGTGATGTGGATGCTAGTGGAGACTCATCGATGAATGAAACATGTGTTGGAGATGTGACTAATAGTGGAGGCTCAGATGCCAGTGGAGTAGATGTCGATGGTCCCTACGCAGTCGATGCAGACATGGATGGAGTATGCTCCATCTGTGACTTAGATGCGAAGCTCGATGTAATCCACCGAGAGGCGGGGGTGAAAGCTAGATAGTGTTTCGGTGCCATCGTAACCTGGAATGTTAATGAATATTAACCAATATAACATGTTGAACAATAATATTAGTAGAGCATCAATAAATAGATTCTAATATTTATACCAAAATATTGAAATCATCGTCTAGTGGCATCTACAATATGGACATCACCATCGCTGCTGACAAATATATCTGGGATCTCGATAATACCAGATAAGTTTTATTCTAGAAGAGCACTTTGCATGCATGGTCCAACATCATCATCAATCTCGGTATCATCAAAGGTATGCCTAGGCACCATCCTCACAACAACATCCCATTAAGGCTCAAAGGGATTACTAACATAGATACTTAACTAACTTGGGAGGCAAGTATATACGGTTCTTCAGTATGGAGATGATGTTGTATGTTGATAAGAGTAAAACCACACTCATCAGTCTTTATCTCTAACTATGACAAGGTATCAAACCAATCACACTTCATCAATACAATCCTTCCTTTAGAATAATAGTCCAAGATGACTATCTTCTCCACCACCCCATAATAGTTTAAATCCTCCATATGAAGTTGTGAATCTCTCTAGCTAGCATAACACCTAGTTGTAGCGCTCAACATCATGCCACTATTTTGTGTTGCCATGTTTATGGATCTGCTGTGAATATTAAACCTATAGCCATTAATGATAAGCTATTTATACTCATGTACGGTATGATTAGAGTCCATTGAAAGAGCATGCATTTCAGAGCTTACATCACCCAGCGATAATCTTCACACCTAATTAAGGAGATGACATCTAATTAATAAATATGTTCAAATATGTTGCACAAGACAAGAATATATAATTACTTACATGATCTTTGAACCATTCAAAAAATTCTTTACTGTGCATTTTCTCTTTCTCCTGCATACTTAGAGTGTCGTATTTTACTCTTATGATCTTCTTGTGTTTGTTGCATGCATAAAAAATAAATTTTGGTGTAATTAAATATTTTTTTCTAATTATTATGAAATAAATAAGGTTGAATGACTCATCTTATATATAGCTCAATGACATTACAATTGAAGAGCATATAGCGATGTGCTTTATCCCTTTCCTCAATGCTCAAATCAATGAGGTGGTATGAAGTAGAAAGTCCACCTGACTATGGAATGGACTCAAATGCTGGGTCAATTGGCTCATACTGATCATCCTGATTCCTCGTTGATCGGTTACGATGTATCTTGAGCTTATTTAAGTATAGGTACCAAAATCCATACACTCTTGATCCAAATAATCTTCTACTATGGATCCCTTTGGATGATTCATATTTCTTACATAAGATTTTAGAGTTTAAATATTCCTCTCAGTAGGATACATCCATTGGTAGAACACTGGACCTCGAAGAGCAACTTCTCCCATAAGGTATATGGTGAGATGCATCATAATCATGAAAAATGATGGTGAAAATATCTTCTTCAGATCATATAATATTAGTCACTGCCCTTGCCTTCATTTTTTTCACATCTTTCTTAAGCAACCTCGCACAAATATCTCTGTAAAAGTTGTAAAGATGAATAATAGCCATTCTGACATTCTTTTAGCAGCACGTGGCAAATAGCTATTGGGATCAATTCCTGCATCAGCACATAATAATCATGAGTCTTCAATCCCCTAAGTTTGACATCATTACTATTCACATGCTTTGATATGTTGCTTGAGTATCCATCTGGAATGTTTATGTTCTCCAACACACGAAGAAATATGGACCGTTCGGAGGTATTCATAGTGTAGCATGTATGAGGGAGCCTCCACTATTCTCCTTTTGTCGGCTCTGAATGGAGTGATCTCCTTATACCCCATTCTTTCAAGTCAAATCAGAAATTCAAGTCATCCTTGGTCTTATCCTTGATATTCAAGATTATTGCCAATAGGAGCTCGTACATGTTCTTTTCAATATGCATTACATCTAAGCAGTGGCGTAATAAATTTATCTCCCAATATGGCAAGTCAAAGAAAATGCTCTTTTTCCTCTAATTAAAGTATATGTTATCTTTCTTTGATCGATGCTTTCTCTTCTTACCACCAATTGGATTATCTTTTTTAAATTCAACACTGAGACTATCCAACTCTTTCAATACCTCACTCCTAGATATCTAGCTAGGCGCCTCACCTTCTTCAATAGTGCCATCGAAGGAGTATGCATCCCTTCTGTATGGATGATTTTGATGGAGAAAATGTTGATACTGTATATAGTTAAAGCTCCTCCGATGTATCAACCTTCTAGATCAGATATTTTTTTCATAAATCGGGCATATTAGCTCACCTTTCGTGCTCCAATCCGACATTAAGGCATAGACTGAAAAGTCATTAATGTCCATAAAAGCACTGCATATATGAAGAATGACTCATTCAGCAAAGCATCAAAAGTTGAAACACCTTAAATGCTCTACAACTATTTCAGCTCGATAATAAGAGGCTACAAATAGACATCAACGTCATTACCTACCTCCATTGGTCTAGGGATGAGCACTATCATGAATGCAAAGGATTTTTTTATACACATCCATAGTGAAAGGTTGTAAACATGAATAAATACTAGCCATATACTATAGGCGGTATTCATATGCTCGAATAGATTGAAACCATCACATGACAAGCCTAACCTCACATTACGTATGTCTTATGCAAAATCGGGGTGTATTTTATTAAACTTCTACCATGCCTCTCCATCGGTTGGATTCCTTAATGCATCATCTTTTATTCAGTCCTCTTCATGCCATCTCATGTCCTTCAATGTCCTTGCCAACATAAACAACTTTTATAGTCTTGAAATAAAAAAATGTCATATCAACTTTTGAGGTATACGGATCGATGTGCTATCTTTATTCTATTTTCATCTTGATACACCACATCTTATGCACTCGTTCCAGTTGGCATCCCTCTTCCAATAGAGCATGCAATCATTAGGACATGCATGCATCTTGGTGTAAGTAAAGCCCAACTATTCAATAATTTTTGATGCCTCATAATTATTCTTCAAAATTTATGCATTATCCAGAAGAATGTTTCCTAAAAGCTCTAGTATGCAGTTCACTCCATTATTATTGAACCTATTATAGCATTTTGCATGGTATAACTAGATTAAGAACTCAAGCTTCACCATCTTTTCATACCCGAGATACAATAAAACATTAGTGTCCTCCATGAATTTACAAATCTTCTCCACATCTTCACTGTTTGTCATTCCACCAACCATAGGATCAGGCATAGACATAGATACATCATCATTGTGGCCAACAAATAAAAAAATATCATGAACCATTTGTTCCACTCCCAATCATGTTGATCACCTCCTTGCGGCCTATCCTCATCATGTTGATTCCAACAAATTTCTTAACTAGATTTAAAGCTATAAATGATGAGGTAATCATTTACATCTAAATGAGATAGCTATGGTCCATCCATACACTTTTTACAAGAATATTGGATAAGTCCGTGGCCTCCAAATTTTTCTATAGCAAAACTAAAAAATTTTAAAATCCAGTCTTATATTCTGATGAGAGCCGACTAAATATTATCCACCCCTTATCTATTATAAAAATTGATGATACTGCAATCAAATCATGCGTGGAACTTACATTATATACTAATGCATTATAAATAAATATGCATTATCAACAAAAAATGCATCTTAAATAGGGATTGAAATAAATATTATGTTTGAAACTCACATTAAATATCATTTTTAGATATGCAATAAATGCATCCTATCACCAACTAACAGGTAAAGATAAGTCCTATTCCATTCAAAAATTGCATTAATTCTATAGGTTCATTACAGTAATCAAATGATATACAATAGGGATCAAAAAAATTTTGATAGCATTTTTTCTTAGTTCTCCCATGTAGGAAAAATAAAAAAAAATGCTATCCAAAATTTTATTCAAAATTCTTAGCATACCGTTTGATTACTATAATTATCTATAAAATTATTTATAATTTTTAAACTATCTAAATTGAACAATCAATTGATCATTGTACATAATTCTTCCATCTGTATAAAAATATATAAATATATGGATGGCAAAGATTATGTACACTAATCAATTGATAGGTCCATCATTATGCAATGCACTAAACAAAAGCAATAAGATATAAATTCTACAACATAAGTTACATCCATAAATAATTAAGAATGAGTAATAAATAATTTTATTTTCTATTAGCGATCGGCATAGCTCACGGTCGCCGACATGGTCCAAAATCCACTGGTAGGAATTTTGTTATCGACCAACATGCCCCAAGAGCTGTATACGATCGCCAACACTATATGGCCCAAGGTTGCCAACATGGCCTAGGACTGTCCATGACCGCTGACATGGCACGGCCTGGTTCAGAATCCACCAGCATGGTCCAGAACCAATCGGTAGGAGTTTTCTTACCCACCGACATGAACCCATGGCCAATGGATAATTATAATATTTATAATAAATATTTATAATATTTATAATAAAAATTATAAATATTATCATAAATATTATAAATAATTAATAAATAATACTACAATTTTTTTAAAAAAATGATACCTATGGCTATGGAGAGGGGGTCGCATAGAGAGCTCCGAGGGTCGTCAGTGATGATGCTACAGAAAGACGGCGGTGCTAGAGGTAGCCTACAAAATGAGAGATATAAGATAGTGTGATAGAAGGAGAGAAGAGAGAGAAAGAAAAAGAGAGAGAGTAGGGAGGGGGCGGGTCAGATCAATGGAAGAGAGAGAGAGAGAAAGTAGGGAGGGGTCGAGTCGAGGGAAGAGAGGAGAGAGAGTAGGGAGGGGTCGGACCCACGGCTAGGCTAGCCAGGGAAGAGAGGAGAGAGAGATCAGGAGGGGGTGGATTGGGTAGAGGGAGAGGAGAGAGAGAGTAGGGAGGGGTTGGGGCTGGCGGCTAGGTCGGCCAAGGAAGAGAGGAGAGAGAGAGCAGGAGGGGGTGGATCGGGTAGGGGGAAGAGAGGAGAGAAAGAGAGAGAGCAGGTATGGGTCGGGGCCAGCGATCGAGCTGGCAGGGGAAGAGAGTAGAGAGAGAAGGGAGGGGAGGTGGCAAAGCCGGTGATAGAGAGGATGGAAAAGGAGCGGGAGGTGGCGGAGCTGGTGGCCAAGCCGACCGGAGAGCCAATAGGAGGTGGGGAGGAGGTGGCGTCGATTGGGAAAAGAAATGGAGGGGGTGGGGCCTCAACAGCAGTAGAGAGGAGGGAGAGAGAGAGAGCGATCGATAGAGGAAAAACCAATTTGGGGGTAGGCTAGGCAAAAATAATCTAACCTATAGCAGTGGTTTTTGAACTGCTACCATATATCGAAGGCAGTGGTTACTTAAAATCACTGCCATAGGTCTATGGCAGCGGTTTTATAATAATCTAACATATAGCAACGGTTTTTGAACTGCTACCATATATCGAAGGCAGCGATTACTTAAAATCACTGCCATAGGTCTATGGCAGCGGTTTTATAATAATCTAACATATAGCAGTGGTTTTTGAACTGCTACCATATATCGAAGGCAGCGGTTACTTAAAATCACTGCCATAGGTCTATGGCAGCGGTTATGAAACCGCTGCTATAGATCTATGGCATCATTTCTCAGTAACTGCTGCCATAGATTGAAAATATTTTTTTTTATTTTTATTTTAAATATTATATAATTTTAAAATTTAATACTCATCTTCATCATTCATTATCTAAATAATTACTATTAGAGTGTCGTCATGAAAGACCACCTCGATCCAATGGCCCTAGCTTCATCGATCAAAAAAATTTGATTTCTATGATCACGAACGATGACACGATGATCTGATAGATGGAGACCTTTGATGGATCCAGAAACTTACAATGATGATCTCGATGATGTTTGTAGGATATTATCAAAGTTTCACTTCAATCAGATATCGTTATCATGGTCAATTTAGTATAGGATAATTTCGATTGTTAAATGTTAAACGAGTGATCAAAGGATTAAACGATGTCTGATTATGAGATAATTTTTTCATAAATGATCTTGGCTACTACTTTAATCATTTTTATAGTGATGATCATAAAATTCAACTCGTGGATCTAAGAATGATCCAAAACTATACGTCGCTTGATACCCATTTTTAAACTTCATTGGTAATTATGCTCGTGCTTTTGCAAGATCTTCTTAATGTAAATAGTTTATAAAAAATAATTTGAATTTTATGATCATTGCCATATAAAATGATTAAAATTATAACAAAGATCATTTAACTAAAAAATTATCTCATAATCGAAAGTCGTTTGGTCCTTTGATCGCTTGTTTCTCATTTAATAACTGAAATTATTTCATACTAAATTAACCATGATAATAATATCCGATTGAAGTAAAACTTTGATAGTATGTTACAAATATCACCAAAATCATCATTGCAGATTTTTAGACCTATCGATTATCTCCATCTATTAGATCATCGCATTATCATTCATGGTTGTCGAAATTAAATTTTTCTGATCAATAAAGCTAGGGCCATTGGATTGAGGCGGCCTTTTGTGATGATACTCTAATGATAATTATTTAGATAATGAATAGTGAAGATGGATATTAAATTTTAAAATTATATAATATTTAGAGTAAAAATATAAAAAAAGATATGACAGCGATTATGCCCGACCACTATAATATGTTGGGCCTACAGCAGTGGTTACATCTAACCGCTACTATAGGTTGCATCTATTACAGTGGTTATGTTAAACCATTGCTATTGATTTGACCAAAAATAGTAGTTACATGTAACCGCTGTCATAGATTGACCTATAGCAGTGGTTAGATAAACCACTATCATTGGTCAGACCTATAGCAGTGGTTAGTGTAAATAGCTACCATAGGTCAGACCTATGGCAGCGGTTCTTTATAATCGCTGCTATAAGGTCTATTACAGTGATTTTGAAAATCGTAGTTATAGTACGCACTGTAGTAGCCCTTTTTTGTAGTAATGATATAGTTAGTTTTAACCTATAGCCTATTTGACTCGAGTCGTAAGTCTTAAGGGTGTTCTATACCTAATGCCCTAAAGCCAACTAGTTTGGGAGTTATTGGTGTTAGATGCGTGCCCTATAAGCCAAATTGGCTAAACACTTGTAATACACTTCTAAGGATAATTTTATAATTTTGACTATAAATTAATAAAATAATTATTTTCTATCATAATTTGTATCTAAAGTATCTTTGATATATTCTTTGAGTTAATAGTACTAATAATTCATATTTTCAAGAGTTGAAAATTTAAGATATGAATTTTCATAATTAACTTATAAACTACTCTCAATCGTAGGATCATTATAAGGATGGTGATCGATCCGAAAGATTGGTATATGATCATTTTTTTAGGATAGATGTATCTTAAGTCTATGGTATGGAGACACTGGAGTGAGAACACAGGTACTCATTAGAGAATGAGAGCACTGAGCATGACCACCTCGAGCAGTCATAAGGAAGTCTACCTTCTTGTCGATGACTGACTCGATGCTGTAGTGGTATGTCTGATTCTTTAATCTGAGGTGCATCAATAGTTCACCTTGAGGATGTTATAGTTTGACTACATCATGACTCGATCTTCTAGCCATTCAAAATTTTGAGGTATATGTTGGCTATAGCATGTTCATTGTAGGAATTGGATTATACCAATAGATGATCTATCTACCTCAGTAGATGAGGAGTAGCCCTATGATAATCATAAGATTGAGTTCTGAAGCCCATGACCATGACAGAGTGAAAATAATAGAAAGAGTTTTTATTAGGATTTCACGTTGGACTCGAATCAATTGATTAATTCATATGACGGATGTTGGATTTGACGAGTTCACCTTAACCCTAATCCTGTCGGAGCTCAAGATAGAAGAACCCAATCACACTGGTAGCTACATCGAGAGGTTTGCTTTCAGTTTTGATGCATTATCACCATATACTTCTAGGTGTCACTGGCGGATTTTGGGAGCAATTAAAATGATTTTGATGATCGATTATTCTAATTGTATGAATTAGAAGAATTCTAGTCCATCGAAAGATGTTTCGATGATAGAGATCATGACATGTCTCATTACCATATGGAATTGAACCTAACTAGGTCATATAAATAAGGGTTTGGGTCTAGATGTTATCAATTAAGCTAATCCAATTTGATTGATTTGGATTAGATCCAATCAGGTTCAAGGTAATCGTGCTAGCATACGATTAAGCCTGGCTTTCTCCTTCTGTAGTCTTTCTGATTCATCACAACCAAGTCAAATTTGATTTAACTCATTTTTATATCTTGAATGAGTTTACTTTTATTTGACTAGAACTAGTCTAGGTCAGATTAATTGTAGAAATTAAATCCATTCCTAGTGCAATTGGACTAGGGTCAAAAGTTGACCTAATTAAGAGAATTGAGGGTCACCTGATTAGATGCTTCTAGAAAATACTTTAGAAATTATTTTGATCTAATTTTTGGGTATGTAATAGGACTCGAGTCATGCTATGGGTGTGCCAAATTTTGTAAATTATGGTAGTGGTTTGACTAGGTTTTGATAGAGTTTGATTTGGATCAAACTCTTGAGGAAAGAGTCCTAAGCGCAGTGGACTCTTCCTTATCTACTCATGTTGCCTCATTTTTTGTTGAATTTTGGCAATAAAACTAGATGAGATCTAGTATTTTGATGTGGAGAATAATCCTTAGAGTACCTTTGATCAAATAATAAGTTATTTGGTCAAAGTGGGACTCTAGGTGGTGTTGGGATTAAAACCCCTTCTCACACCATTATGAAGGGATCGCATGAAAATAATTTCCATGCCCAAGTGCTGTTGCTCCTATCACATCCCACAACCCCTCTATCCTCTCTCTCTCCCTCTCTTCTACATGCCTAAAATGTTATGCACAAATCTAAGTTGAAGGTCCAAGATGTTTGGCACAAGATTTAGGATCTATGTGATGGTGTTCGTGAGACGGATGAGCTACCTTCAAAAATAGTTTTGAAGAATCTATAGATCAAATTTAGATCTAATCTTTGGTAGAGAGATTCATGAGGAGAATATGTTTAGATCCTACCTGAGTGCATACTGGTAGAGGTCAGGCACGTGCGTGGCTCCTTCCAGAACCTTAGGAACCAATAGGATCATCGCAGGATAATCAGATTACCAAACAAGGTACTTAAAAATTAAATCTAATTTAATTTTATTTTTAATTTTTAATATTAGATCACTATAATCAGATATAAAAACTCTTAGATATGATCAAATCATAAAATTTTTTGTAGAAAAATTTGCCTTAGCTCTGATCAGATCTAGACGATCCTGTGCCAAAAAATCATACTTTTTCTTCAACTAGTATCAGAGCCAGGTTAGCAATTCTTCAGATCTTTTTCAGATCTGATTTAATTTTTTTATTTATAATCTAATATTAGATAATTTTAAATATCACATCAGATATGATTAGATCTAAAATTAAAAAATTAAAAATTATATGATTTAGATCTATAATATATGAGATGCATGACTAGACTAGGAATAGAATTATTCTATGTGAAGTCTATTATGATCATATTATTAATTTGATTAAATATAATTTTAGATCTATTTTATTTTTATTTTTTTAATATTATAATTATTATAACTAGATCTAAAAAATAAAAAAATATAATTTTTAATTTTTAATTTATTCATATGAGATATGAAAGATGCATTCTTAGACTAGTTATAGAATAGTTCTATAAAATATCTAGAATAATTTTATTTTTGATATGATCAAATTTAAAATTTTATTTTTTTAATTTAATATATAAAATTTTAGATCTAAAAGTATGCATTGTTCATCGAGTTATGATACATGAGATGTATGCAAGACATGTATAGATTAGATCTTTTGTATATGTGATATATGATTTAGATTTAACTAGTTTTATTTTAGAAAATATATTTTTGATTAAGGTATTCTCCTTGGCCGTCTAGTCATAAGAATAAAGTAGGATTTAAAGGCCCTCTCCTTCCATTCGATGGGATGTTCTTATGATGTATAGGGGTGCTACATGTTCATCCTTAATAAAAAAATTAGAACTTATTTTTTGCAAAATTCTAGATCCTAAAATTCTAGAATTTTGTTATATGTTTTGTTCATAAACCCAAAACTTAATTAAGAATTAAGATTATAAAATTAATTAGATTTAAAAATTATAAATTTTTAGATCTAAGATATCTTCATAAAATTGAGTTCAGACTTGGGTAGCTCAATTATGTCTAGTAGTTGATCAAATCGAATCAAGAGTTAGTTAGATTGAATCAAAGAAAGCTTAGAATTGACCAACCTAATAGGATTAAATCTGGATCAAGATTGAATCATATGAAGATGTGACTCGATCAAATCAAGATCTAATTTGGCTCTGTGGTTTGAGCTTGGATTGTAGGCTAACTCAATTGATTCTGATTCGATAATTTGATATCTAAGGTAAGTCTAGCAGATACGATCGACTGATTTTTAATTGAGAGCTACTCAATCTGAATACATTCTTGTCGAGTTAATGGCATATCCCTTCCACCGATCTTACTTACCTAGCCATTTGTGTCGATCCAGTTCTGATTTGAGATGGCTAACAAGTTTAAAGAGACCTAAATTAAATCTTTTTAAGAAAATATTAAGTCTTAGATCTTCCACCATCATAGATGTACGAGACCTTTCTGGGGTTAATTGTTCTTGATTGGATATAGTGGTTTAGTTACACCAGAAAGACACAACCATATCTATTAGGCATTGGATGCTACAGGTTGGAGGATGGGTTGGGCTCAATATTCCAAATAGAGTGAGAGACCCAATCAAAAATCAAATTCATGCAAATAGTGGGTCTGACTTAACTAAGAAGTGGAGCAATATTCCGGGCACGATGAGCTTCATGAATTAGAGATCAGGTTTAGATGTACCATGATTAGAAAATTATTGGATAAGAGTTATCCACTCATCAATTGATCCATCATCAATAACTATTAGGTGATGTGGTGAGCCAATTGGTGGGACTGTACCACCCACTAGAAATCAATAATCATAGAAATTTTTGCATCTTTGCCAAGGGAGTGTGGGGATACGAGTAAATAATGAGAGCCTAATTTATTTAAAAATAAAATTTCTAAATAAATTGATTAAGTTTAATTATAAAATCTAACTAAAAACTTTGACTCTCTATAGAAAAATGTCTACGTCTAATTCACTAGCCCATATCTTGGACACCCATAGATTGACTGGACCTAAATATAAGGATTGGCTTCAGAACTTAAAAATAGTTTTAGATTTTGAGAAGTTGACTCATGTGTTGGAACAGGATCCTCCAACTTTACTAGCACGTCCATCTGCTGATCAGAGAGCATCTCTGAAAAAATAGATGGATGAAGATAACAAAGTCAGATATTATATGTTGGTCTTGATGTCTGATGAGCTCCAGCACCAACATAAAGATATTAAGACTAGCCACCAAGTGTTGGCTCACCTACAAGAGTTGTTTGGTGAATAGAGTCATGCAGCCAAATATCAAGTCACTAAAAGACTTTTTAGGACTCAGATGCGTGATGGGCAGTCGGTCCAAGATCATTACCTGATGATGAACAAGAACTTAGAAGAACTTAAGAAGCTTGGTGTCAAGTTAGATTAGAACCTACGGATTGATATAATTCTACAATCTTTGATTGATGCATATGGACAGTTCATCATGAACTACCATATGCATAAACTTCAAAATACCTTGGTTGAACTTATGAATATACTGATTACTGCTAAGCTCTTTATAAAAGATTCAAAGGGCTCAATGCTTGCTATGGAGCAAATTTCTTTCAAGAGAAAGTCTTTTAGAAAGAAGAAAAGTCTATTGTTGGTGCTAAATTTGGTTGACGTCGGAATGAATTGGAGTTGAGGAAGAAGAGGTCACCATCGGTGATATGCAAAATAAAGTCCCATCCGAAGTCGATGGTGGTAGCTTTGGCAGGACCCTCCGATGATTAAGTCAGCTATTCTGGCTAATAGAAATGGAGTGCTTGAGTATGAATTCAGTAGAGTTTTTAGAAGGAGAAGAGAGCTTAAAGAAAACATATCTAGAGGGTCCCTTTTATAGATGGAGTATGGAGCATATTGATAGGGACAATCGTAACCATCCGGTCATGGGCCACTCGGAGCCATATGAAATTTATTATGGAGAGAGGTGTCGCTCATAATAGACTGATAATGGCGGTCATAATCGTATGATAGTGGGGTCTCCTGTAGTAGACTGATAATGGTAGTCGTAACCATTCGATAGTGGTGTCGCCTATAGCAGATTGATAAATGGTAGTCGTAACCATCTAGAGGAACTAGGCATTTGGAATCTGACTGAAGGAGAAGTCCAAAAGAAGTTTGGCTCATGTAGGAATCCGACTAAAGGAGAAGTCCGAAAGAAGTTTGGCTCCTGAAGAAATCCGACTGAAGGAGATGTCCGAAAGAAGTTCGGCTTTGGGAGGAATCCGACTGAAGGAGATGTTCGGAAGAAGTTTGGCTCCTATAGAAATCTGACTAGGGGAGATGTTCGAAAGGAGTTCGACTCCTGAAGAAATTCAACTAAAGGAGAAGTTCAGAAGGAGTTAGGCTCATGTAGGAATCTGACTGAAGGAGAAGTCCAGAAGAAGTTTGGCTCCTATAGAAATTCGACTGAAGGAGAAGTTCGGAAGGAGTTCGACTCCTATAGGAATCCGACTGAAGGAGATGTTCGGAAGGAGTTTGGCTCCTATAGAAATCCAATTGAAGGAGATGTTCGAAAGGGGTTTGACTCTTGGAGGAATCCAATTGAAGGAGAAGTTTGGCTCTTGTAGGAATCCGACTAAAGGAGATGTCCAAAAGGAATTCAGCTCCTGAAGAAATCCAACTGAAAAAAAAATCCAGAAGGAGTTTGGCTCCTGAAGAAATCCGACTGAAGGAGATGTCCGAAAGGAGTTCGGCTTCTAAAGAAATCCGACTGAAGGAGATGTCCGAAAGGAGTTTGGCTACTGGAGGAATTCGACTGAAGGAGAAGTCCGAAAGGAGCCAAAATCCGACTGAAAGAGATGACCGAAAGGAGTTTGGCTCCTGGAGGAATCCGATTGAAGGAGATCTCTGGAAGGAGTTTGGCTCTTGGAGAAATCCAACTTTCGACTGAAGGAGATATACGAAAAGAGTTCGACTGCTAAAGGAGTTTGGTTGGGGTTCATCTGCTGGAAGAGTTCGGCTGTCGAAGGAGTTTGGCTACCAAAAAAGTTCAACTGGGGTTCATCCACTAGGGGAGTTCGGCTGCCGAAGGAGTTCAATTGGGGTTCGACCACTGGATGGATAATTTTCGATCGAAGCTCTTCCATGATTCTCAGTTGCATTAGGCTAAGCATCAGACTAGACTTTGATGGGAGTGGGATTTATCCCTAATAATAGTTCCTCCACTCTCAAGTTCAAAATTCGAAGGAAGAAAGTACAGAAAAGATGACTATCGAAGTTCTTTTCCAGGCTCTGCATCCACTGAGGTTGAAGCTCGAGTGAGATCTTATCTCCTACTGACATTGACGTTGAAGCTCGAGAGAGATCTTATCTCCAACTGAGGTTAAAGTAGATCCTATCTTCTGTTGAAGTTAGAGCTCATGGGAGATCTTATCTCTGATCGAGGTTAAAGTTGAAAGAGATTTTGTCGGAGCCTCTCCTCTTATCTCGTCTAAAATGAACAAGGCCTTCGATTTTACTCACATTAGGATGAGGTTTGATAAGTATAATAAATTCATCAATAAAAGTATTAATTTATCAATTAATTGATATTAATTTTTAAAAATTTTAATCAATTTATATATAATTTTTGAAAAATTCATATTTTTATTAATTAAAAAATTAATTAAAAAATAATAAAAATTAATAAAAATTAAAAAATAAAATTTTATTATCAATAGAAAGAGCTCATTTTTTTGATCACAATGAAATAAATTTCAAGTAAAACGGAGCTAAAATGAAAAAGATATGAATTTTTAAAAATATAAAATAAATAAAAATTAAATAAAAAAAGAAAATGGCTCGGCCGACTCCGCAAGCCGAGCCATCAAGCCGACTCAGCCGTTGAAGCCATCAGCCGGTCCACGATCTAGGCGTGGACCGCCAGCTCAGCAAATTCCGGCGAATCAGAGATTGCCACGTGGTGGACCTAGACCCCTTAAGGGTCTACAGAAATTTATCGCGGCTCACAAGGGTAATTTAGTCTTTTCGTCCGACAACAGCGGTGCTGATTGGTTGCGGTGTGCGGTGCGGCCGGTCCACGCGGTCCATGGGAACAGTTATTGCGCGATCGGACGGATGTGGTTGTTTGCGGTCAGGATCGGACGGCTGTGGTTGCTTCCGAATTTTATTCAGATACAAACATCACGCGGATCACCATCGAACGGCAGCGCTCGATCCAGGCGATGATCCGATGGTCCAAAATGCTGCCGACGGTGATCAAGACTTCCGAAGCATGATTTGCGGCCAGATTTTCTCGATCAAGCGCGATCCAACGGCCAGAATTTAATCCGACCCGATCTGAGCTTATCTACATCCGATTTTGATGATTTTTGGAACGTTGGATTCCTGTTGAATGGCTGGATTTTATCAGATTTAGCAGAGTCGTATCTGAGCTATTTTGATTCAAATTTTATCCGATTTTTTTTGTATTTTTACGATTACAAAGCCTATTAGTCCCATATTGCCTTTAAAAAAAATATCCAGTCCTCCTAGCTCTATAAAAAGGACCCCAGGCCATCAAAAATTGATATCTCCGATCAAGGTGAAGCTTTGGTATAGGGCGAAGCCAGGCTATGGGTTAAAGGCTGCTTCGAAGCAACGGGTGCCGAGAAGAAGAGCCGAGCTTCTACACCATCTTTCTGCCAATGCCGATCCAAGATCAGAGATCAGGCTATTTTATTCTTTTTAAATTCTATGTATTTAAATTCTAAAATTTTAATTAATAAAAATTTTATTTTTGTATTTTAATTTGTTGCTTTTAATTTTTATTATAATTTAATTTCTATACTTTAATTATTATTTTTTTATTGCAAGTAGATGCTAAGATCTAATTAGTAGATCTTAGTATCAAGTTTAAATTCTTGCACCTTTTAATTTTCGCTTTTTATTTTTCGACTTCACTTTTGATCTCGAAACTCTTCTTTTTTATTTTATTCTTTTATAAAATCAAAGATTTTAAATCTAAAAATACTACCTTCCTTGTGGATTCGACCCGACTCATTGCTATCTATGCATTTTTTAAATTATTTTAAGAAGTCGGATTAAACTGATAAACACGGTGTCTTAACGACAACATCGCGTCCCTATCAAGTTTTTGGCGCCGTTGCCGGGGAAGGAATAGATGCTATTTTTTTTCTTTGATTTCTTTGATTTTTTTTTTTTATAAATTAATTATTTTTTTTAATATTGCTTACTAATTTTTTTTATTTATTTTGTAGAAAAAAAAAGGAGAAAACGAAGAAAGCATCAAATTTTGGTGAGATCAATCCTAACCCTAGTCCTCTTTCCTTTTTATTTATTTATTTATTTATTTTATTTTTAAATTAATTTAAAAAAATATCTATTTAAACCTAATTAAAAGCCTCATGATAAGATTAGAAATCCTAACTACTTAGAGCATGCAACATATTAGTTTTATTTTTATCTTTATTTTTATTTTTATTTTTTTGGTGATTGCTGGAGGCAAGGTAAGCCTTTCAGAATACAATTAGTTACATGCATCTAGTTTAAATTGCATAGAACCCTTTGATTGAAAATTTTTTTATGCATATTCATATTAAATCAAATTAAGGGCACAACCCAATTAAACAAGATAAGGTGGGGATTTGATCACCCTTCCTTAGCCCACAAACAACCAACCAGCATCCTGCATTGACCTAAGCCTTTAAATTTTAAAATCAATTAGACATCAACCCTAGGAACTCGAGCTCAATAGGACAAGGAATCCTAAGAGTTGAACCGGGTTAGGATAAATCAATTTGACTGGTGTCTAGGAAAGTGGTTCAGGGACGATTGGGCCCGAAGGAAGGTGGTTTCTAATTGGTTCCGTTCGCTTACCTGGCCAAGCACAATTGGTGTCTAAGGCAAGCAACGGGGGGACTCCCACCAACCTTACACTTACCTGGCCAGTTGATTGGCTAATCCTACACTTGGAGGGCTTAAAGGTGACCTTAGCAGTTAGGAGCTGTCTAGATCTAGGATAACCCTTAGTCAGGATTGATTGACCAACTTGATTGCTAACCAACATCAAACCTAATTAAACCTAATTCTTCTCTTTCTTCTTAATTCTAGGACTCCTTAGGACCTCTTCTTTAGAACTCTTTTTTCTTTCTTCTCCTTTCTCCTCTAAAAATAAAATAAAATAAAAATTAAACTAACTAAAAATTAATAATTAAATTAAATTAAATTAAATTAAAATTAACAAATAAAAATAATTAAAAAAATTTAATTTTTAATATAATAAAATAATAATAATAATAATAAATAAAAAAAATATTCTAAAAATTTTTAAACCATACATTAGGGTTACACTAATACATGCATGGTAGGAAATCATTTTTTCTGATTTAGTTGAACATAATTGAATGGTTGATTCACATTAAACATAATAATCAAATGGCTAATATGAATCTAATTTTCCAAAAATTAGATAAAGTTGACCTTCTTGCTCAGAAAATAGATCAACTCCTAACCCTAGGTCAACAATCTCCTGCACAATTCACATCATCTTCTAATTATCAGGAGAATTATTCAATCTGTGCTAGTCCAACCCATCATGTAAGTGAATATCCTATGACTGTACAGTTTCCGTATTTTATCCAAGAACAAGTTCAAGCTACTCAAGGATACTCCAAATTGATTAATGACCCATTTTCAAATTCATATAATTCAGATTGGAGTAACTTTAATTTTTCTTGGACATCCCAACAGACTCAGGCTCAGACCCAAATTTCACTTGAGCAAAATTATCAAAATTATGCCTATAATAATGGTCAGCCTAGTCAGTTTAACCAGCCATCATATTATAATCAGCCTTCATACCCACCTCCTCAACAGACCAATCTAGCTGATGATAGATTTAACCAACTTCAATAATTAATTCTAACTCAACAGCAATCTATCGCCAGACTAGAAGCTCAAATAGGATAATTAGTTGAGTCTAACATGAGGAGAGAACTAGATCAACTACCGAATCTACCAATTTCAAATAACCCACCTAATGACCACCAACCACCTGGATTAAATTATCAATCTAATGTTTCATCTAAGAATCCCCAATTTAGAGAATACCAAAGTAATTCCTGAACTTAAAAGCTATAGGATTCTTATGGACCCATACCAAGACCAGGTGAGAGAGGCTAGTACTGATGCTAGCCAAAATAAAAATTTAGAGGAACTGGTTAGTACTGAGACTAACCACATAGAAGAACCCAAGCCAGGAATTAGTACTGATGCTAGTTCCAGTTTAAATGAGATAGAAATAAGGGAAAAGAGAATAGATGATTTACCCGAGACTTATAAACCTAATGTCCTATTCTCTTCAACCCTAGAAGCTGGTTCTTCTTATAAAAATCAAAAGGCATGTAATGAAATATCAATGGAGTTGTTTAAGCAGGATCACATTAATTTACCTCCAGAATTAAAATCGCCTTTAGTCACCATTCCAGCACCCATTGAATCAAACTTAACTCCTAAAACTCCATTCATGAGCATTTTAGAAGAACAAATAGGAGAAATTCTTAATAAACATGGGTCTGAGAATGGAATCATAAAATATATCCCAAAAATTAACAGTGAATATATCAATAATGGGATTAAAAATCAACATCAATTTTCTGAGATTGGCAATCCAAAACCATTGGAATTTGTCAATCCAATATTCGACATAGGATAGTGAGCTACATTGTGTCTGGCTGAAGACGGTAAACTTAGCGCTTGTTGGGAGGCAACCCAATATTTAGTTTTTATCTAATTTATCTTATTTTTTTTTAGGATAATTTGAATAAGTTGGAGGGAGAGCTCAAATTTGTAAAGGCATGTGCTGGATAAAATAAATAAATAAATAAATAAATAAATAAATAATAAAAAAAATATATATATACTGAGTTAGGTGTATTCTTCCATGTTCTTTATTACATCCTTTATTTTTTCTTCTCCATTGAGGACAATGTCGATTAAGTTGGGGGGAGGGAAAAATAAAAATTTTAAAATTTTAAGTCCTTGAAAAAGTTAGTATTTAGTATTTAGATACTTGATTATGCTTAAGAATCGAATAAAACTAAGCATTTTTAAAAGAAAATTGATACACAGATCAGAGAATCTATGAGATATTGAGGAATCAAGTATTAAGAAAATTCAATAAAAAGTTAAGTCCAGAACATAAAATTTTTTTTCTTGGAGCATTTCTAATTATTTCTACTAGCATCAAAGAAAAGTCTACTTTTTATAGGCTTGTGTAAGGTAACTATACATTTCTTCATATAAAAATTTATTTTAATAAAATAGTTTTCAAGTACTTCTCACTGAGTAACCGGGCCTCTTTGCCTAAGCAAGCATTGAGTTTCGCGTCAAAAGGTGGGAAGGGCAAAGAAGCTCGTTGTAAAGCTAGTCTTAACTCGTAGCCTATTTGATTCGAGCTAGTAAGCCCGAGGGAGTATTCTATACCTAGTGCCCTAAAGCCAACTGGTTTGGGAGTCATTGGCCCAAGACTCGCTACATGGATCAAATAGAAAGCTTAAGGAGTTAAGACACTCAATAGTGGTACAACATTAAAAAAAAAAAAAAAAAAAAAAAAAAAAAAAAACAAAAGAAACATTGGTTTCCCACCGAGTAACCGGGTCCCGTTGCCTAAGTAAGCAATGATATTCGCATCAAAAAGTGGGCAATGTGAAAATAAAAATTAATAAATGAAGGATGGAAGTAGCAATACACCTGCCTATATGAAAGTTTAGACAAATCAGAGATAAAAGTGGAATAATTTAGAAAAAGTTCTGAAAAATTTAATGTTCTTTACTTAATTTTTCTATTGATAAGTATTAATACCCCAATGATATATCTCATTTAAGCTCTACTGAATATCAATGGCCATTTTGAAAATTGCTTAGGTAAAATTCGAAACTCTAAAGTTAAAAGGTATTTAAAACTAAATTCTTTCTTTACTCGAGGACGAGCAAAGCTTAAGTTGGGGGGTGTGATAAGTATAATAAATTCATCAATAAAAGTATTAATTTATTAATTAATTGATATTAATTTTTAATAATTATTAATCAATTTATATATAATTTTTAAAAAATTCATATTTTTATTAATTAAAAAATTAATTAAAAATTAATAAAAATTAATAAAAATTAAAAAAATAAAATTTTATTATCAATAGAAAGAGATCATTTTTTTGATCATAATGAAATAAATTTCAAGTAAAACGAAGCTAAAATGAAAAAGATATGAATTTTTAAAAATATAAAATAAATAAAAATTAAATAAAAAAAGAAAATGGCTCAGCCGACTCCGCAAGCCGAGCCACCAAGCCAAGCCTGAGCCATCAAGCCGACTCAGCCATTGAAGCCATCAGCCGGTCCACGATCTAGGCGTGGACCGCCAGCTCAGCAAATTCCGGCGAATCAGAGATTGCCACGTGGTGGACCTAGACCCCTTAAGGGTCTACAGAAATTTATCGCGGCTCACAAGGGTAATTCAGTCTTTTCGTCCGACAACAGCGGCGCTGATTGGTTGCGGTGTGCGGTGCGGCCGGTCCACGCGGTCCATGGGAACAGTTATTGCGCGATCGGACGGATGTGGTTGTTTGCGGTCAGGATCGGACGGCTGTGGTTGCTTCCGAATTTTATTCAGATACAAACATCACGCGGATCACCATCGAATGGCAGCGCTCGATCCAGGCGATGATCCGACGGTCCAGAATGCTGCCGACGGTGATCAAGACTTTCGAAGCATGATTTGCGGCCAGATTTCCTCGATCAAGCGCGATCCAACGGCCAGAATTTAATCCGACCCGATCTGAGCTTATCTGCATCCGATTTTGATGATTTTTGGACCGTTGGATTCCTGTTGAACGGCTGAATTTTATCAGATTTAGCAGAGTCATATCTGAGCTATTTTGATTCAAATTTTATCCGAATTTTTTTGTATTTTTATGATTACAAAGCCTATTAGTCCCATATTGCCTTTAAAAAAAATATCCAGTCCTCCTAGCTCTATAAAAAGGACCCCAGGCCATCAAAAATTGATATCTCCGATCAAGGTGAAGCTTTGGTATAGGGCGAAGCCAGGCTATGGGTTAAAGGCTGCTTCGAAGCAACGGGTGCCGAGAAGAAGAGCCGAGCTTCTACACCATCTTTCTGCCAATGCCGATCCAAGATCAGAGATCAGGCTATTTTATTCTTTTTAAATTCTATGTATTTAAATTCTAAAATTTTAATTAATAAAAATTTTATTTTTGTATTTTAATTTGTTGCTTTTAATTTTTATTATAATTTAATTTCTACACTTTAATTATTATTTTTTTATTGCAAGTAGATGCTAAGATCTAATTAGTAGATCTTAGTATCAAGTTTAAATTCTTGCACCTTTTAATTTTCGCTTTTTATTTTTCGACTTCACTTTTGATCTCGAAACTCTTCTTTTTTATTTTGTTCTTTTATAAAATCAAAGATTTCAAATCTAAAAACACTACCTTCCCTGTGGATTCGACCCGACTCATTGCTATCTATGCATTTTTTAAATTATTTTAAGAAGTCGGATTAAACTGATAAACACGGTGTCTTAACGACAACATCGCATCCCTATCAAGGTTCTTCTCCTATTTCTAACAGACTGTAGGGGCATATAAGGATCGTTGTCAGGGCCTCTTTCCTCATCTCGTCTAAAATGAATGAGGCCTTCAATTTTGCTCACTTTAGGATGAGGTTCTCCTCTTATTTCTAATGGACTGTAGGAGCACATTAGGGCCATTGTCAGAGCCTCTCTCCTCATCTTGTCTAAAATGAACGAGGCCTTCGACTTTGCTCACATTAGGATGAGGTTCTCCTCCTGTTTCTAACGGGCTGGAGGGATACATTAGGATCGTTGCCAGGGCCTCTTCCCTCATATCCTCTAAAATGAATGAGGCCTTCGACTTTGCTCACGTTAGGATGAGATTCTCCTCCCATTCCTAATGAACTGTAGGGGCATATTAGGGCCGTTGTCAGGGCCTCTCCCCTCATCTCGTCTAAAATGAATGAGGCTTTCGACTTTGCTCACGTTAGAACGAGGTTCTCCTCCTATTCTTAATAGGCTATAGGAGCACATTAGGGCCACTATCAGGGCCTCTCCCCTCATCTTGTCTAAAATGAATGAGGCCTTCGACTTTGCTCACGTTAGGATGAGGTTCTCCTCCTATTCCTAATGAGCTATATTTGTCATAAAATTAAGTTCGTGGGGTAGTCCTCCTTTATCATCGGTACACAACAAAGATTAGGGTGTTGGAGTAGGCGGATTTTATTGTAATCAAATTATCGGTAATACATTCGTAGATTTTTCGAATTCTATGGTTGAGGCAAATTTGCCCCCTTAGCTCCTTCAAGTAGTACGTTCTAGGTCGGACGACTTCCATGACCTCGTAGGGTCCTTCTCAATTTGGGGCAAGCTTTTTCTAACTTTAAGATTGAGAGATAGCAGCTCGCCGAAATACTAAGTCCTCCACTCTGAATATTTTACCTCTAACTCTGGAGTTATAATATTGGGCCATCCTTCGCCTGTAGGCCGCCATCCGAATTTGGGCTTCTTCTCTTTTTTCTTACAATAGATCGAGGTTGACTTTGAGGTCCTACGAATTATGCTGCTCATTGTAGGCCACGACCCATGCTGATGAAAGTTTAAGCTCGATTGGGATGACTGCCTTCGTTCAAAAGGCCAAGGCAAATGGTGTTTCCCCAGTCGGTAGCCTTTGAGTAGTTCGGTATGCCTAGAGGATGTGGTAGAGTTCGTCCACCCAGGCCCCCCTTATTCTATTGAGTCTTGTCTTGATGCCTTACAATAGGGTCCGATTGGTCACCTTAGCTTTTCCATTTGCCTATGGGTGAGCTACCAACGTGAAATGATGGAAGATGTTTAGATCTTCATAGAACTCAGCGAACCTCATCCCAGCGAACTATAATCTATTATCTATTATGATAGTTCGGGGTAGACCAAACCGGCAGATGATTGACTTTCAAAGAAAATCCTGTACCTTAGCCTCAGTAATTTTTGTTAGTGGTTCGGCTTCGACCCATTTGATGAAGTAGTCGATCACAACCAGGAGGAACTTTCATTATCCAAATGCCGTTGGAAAAGGGCCAAGTATATCCATTCTCCACTACGCAAATAGCTAAGGTGCGCTTAGTGGAGTAAGCTCGGAGGTCGGCTATCTTTGTATGTTTGCATTTCTCTGATAGCTGTCACATTTCTTAACATACTCCATAGAATCGTGGTACAAGATCGACCAATAGTATCCTTATCGGAGTAGTTTTTATGATAGGAATCTGGCTTTTATATGACTTCCATAAATTCCCTCGTGCACTTCCCATAATGCAAAGTCAACCTCTGAAGGTCGAAGGTATCTCAACAGCAGTAGCGAATATGATCTTTTATACAACTTATCCTCATACAAAATGTATCGAAAGGTTTGATTCCTGAGTTTTCAAGCTTCTTTTGGATCACGAGGAAGAACTCCCTCTTTGAGATAGGCAACTAACGAATCAATCTATCTCGGCTTGAGCTCTGTCTGCATAACGAGCTATGATTCCTCTGAGCTTAGACATTTTAGAGTTTCAAAAAATACTTCTTTGGATAGTTCGACTAGGACTGAAGTGGCCAATTTAGAGAGAAGATCGACTCTCGTATTTTCTACCCTCGAAATCTATCAAATGTCAAAACTGCCAAAGGTCGGAGTTAAATTCTTAACTTTCTCAAGATATTTCATCATACTTTCCTTCCGTGCTTCATAGTTGCTTCTAACTTGATCGATCACTAATTGAGAATCACTGCAGACTTGAAGTCGATCTACTTTTAATTCTTTTGCTATTTTTAATCTGACGATCAACGCTTTATATTCAGCCCTATTATTAGTTGTAAAAAATTTGAAGCATAGCACATACTTGACGATGACTCCCTCAGGGTTGACTAAAACTAATCCCACACCTGCTCTAGCAGAGTTGGACGAACCATCCACGTAAAGGATCCAAAAAATTTTTTGAAAAGATTGGCACTTTCTTCGGAGAGGCTCGACTACAACAATAGGATGCCGATCTCGTTCTGCTTAAGCTCGACTTCATTTAGAATGGTACATTCAACTATAAAGTCATCCAGTGCTTGAGCCTTGATTGCTGGTCGAGGTCGGTAGTTGATGTCGAACTCTGTTAATTCAATGGCCCATTTTACAATTCTTCCAGAAGCATCCATTTGATGAAGGATTGCTTTGATCGACTGATCAGTAAGAAGCATTATAGCATGTCCCTAGAAGTAAGGTCGAAGTCTTCTTGCTACAATCAGAAGAGCATAAGTTAATTTTTTCAACTTTATATATCTAGTCTCAACATCCCTTAGGATCTGACTTATGTAGTAGACTGATCGCTATACTTTCACCTCTTCTTTGATTAGGACTGCCACTAGCGCCACAGGAAAGACCATGAGGTAGAGAAATAGCTCCTCTCTAGATTCAAGTTTGGCTAGTAGGGGGGCAAGCTAAGGTAGTTCTTGAGCTCGTTGAATGCCTTTTGGCATTCCTGAGTCAAGCGAAAATCTTTCAGCTTTCTGAGGATTTGGAAGAAAGGCATGCAACGTTCGACCGATCTAGAGATAAAATGATTCAAAGACACCACCTTCCCAATCAGGCGCTAAACTTTTTTAATGGACTTCGGGGCGGTCATCTTCTGAATAGCTCGAATATTCTCCGGATTGGCCTCGATCCCTCATCTCAAGATCATGAATCCCAAAAATTTTTCTGAGGCTACCCTAAAGGCGCACTTGGTTGGGTTCAGCTTCATCTTGTATTTTTTGAGCACGTCAAAAGCCTCTTCAAGGTCGGCAACATGATTGACAGTCTTTCGGTTTTTGACCAGCATGTCGTCAACGTAAACCTCCATATTGTGGTCGATCTGCTCCTTGAAGATTTTATTTACCAAGCACTAATAAGTCGTGCCTACATTTTTAAGATCAAAGGGCATGACCCTATAACAGTAAAGACCATGGTTAGTAATAAAAGCAGTCTTCTCCTCATCCTCCAGTGCCATCCGAATTTGGTTGTAGCCAAAGAAGGCATCCATGAAGGTGAGGAGCTCGTAGCATAAAGTCCCATCCATCAATTGGTCGATTCTAGGCAAAGGATAGCTGTCTTTTGGGCAGACCTTGTTAAGCTTCTTAAAGTCGATGCACATCCTCCACTTGCCGTTAGCTTTCTTGACCAGGACCACATTAGAGATCCAAGTCGAATAGCTGACTTCTTAGATAAATTTGGCATTGAGAAGCTTGTCGACTTCTTTTACTATTACCTTCTACCTTTCTAGTGCATGGCCTCGAACTCTTTTTTTACTGGTCATTGCTTAGGGTCAATGGAAAGATGATGTTCCATAACCTCAATATCAATCTCAAGCATATCTACCAAAATCCAAGCGAAGACATCAGCATTCCTCTGAAAGAAGGTGATGAGCTGCTTCGAAACTTCATCTTTCAGATTGGAGCCAATTTGCATCATATGCTCCGCATTTTCATCATTCAGGAGATGGTCACAAGATCCTCTATGGGCTCACCTCGTTCTTCAGCAAAATCATCACGGACATCTAGCCCATCAACAAGACATGGGTTGGACTGTGCTTTCTTTCGTAGGGTAATTAAGTAGCAATGCCTTGCTAGAGCTTGATCTTCCTTGATCTCTCCGATCCCATAACTTGTCAGGAACTTCATCTTCAAATAATAAGTGGACACCACCATCCGAAGTGCATTTAAACCAGATCAGTCGAGAATTGCATTGTAAGTGGAGGAAACTTTTACTACCAAAAAGTCCACCTATGCTCTAGATTGTTTTGGATATTGTCCAACAGTCATAGCTAAAGTCATTACACCTTCAACTAGTACTACAGTGCCAGCAAAGCATACTAGGAGGAGTTTATTGGTCTAAGCTGACTATTAGATTTTGACATTTTGGAGAAAGCATCATAAAATAAGATGTTAGCCGAACTTTCATTATCAACTAAGATGCGACATACATCATAGTCTGCTATATTTAAAAAAATTAGAATCACATCATTATGTGGAAATTATACTTTTTGTGCATCTACCTCAGTAAAGATTATGGGTTCTTCAGCCCTCCATCTTTTCACTGATTCTCTAGATCTGTTGGCCTCTTCTCATTGAAGTCCCCCAGAGATAGTGTTGATAATGCCGAGAGGTGGCCGATCTTCTTATTGTTCCTCCCTCCTTGATGGTTCAGACTGCGGTAGTGCCTTCGATCGATCTTCTCTTGCTTTAGATCGGTGTTTGAAGAATCGACCCAACCGGCCTCTCCTGATGAGCCCCTCGATCTTATCTTAGAGCTGAATGCATTCTTTAGTATCGTGGTCATGGTCACGATGGTAGAGATAGTATTTGTTAGGATTGTGCTTGCCAGGGTGAGTGCACATCCTTTCTGATCTCTATAGTTGCTCCTTGATCTCCATCAATATTTGCATTTTTGGAACATTGAGGGGGGCATAGTTGTGAAACCTTCTGGGAGAAGAACTTCTTTGTGACCTTTTATCAAAGCTTTTTTGACGACGAGCTCGAGGAGGAGTACGGGCTCTTTTGCACTCGGGGGGAGTCCGTGAGCATGGCCGAACTTCATTCAGCCCCCCGTCAGCTGCAGATTTGTTAAATTCATCCACCTGCTATTCTCCTGTGGCTTCCTCATTCTTCAATTTGAAGGTTTCTTCCACTCGAATGTATCCTTCAGCCCGAGCTAGTAGATCGACAAAGTTTCTAGGATACTTCTTCTTGAGGGAGAACAATAAATCATTCTTCTAAAGGGCATCCTTGAGTGCGGCCATTGCAACAAACTGATCTAGGTTCTGGACCTCCAATGCGGTAGCACTAAATCGGATGACATAAGCTCGGATAGATTCTTCCTCCTTCTGCTTGATATGCACCAGAGAATTTAAACCTCGATACGGACGTCGGCCGCTAATGAAGTGAGTCGCAAACTGATGGCTTATCTGATTAAAGAAGAAGATCGTATCTGGTTTCAATGTTGAGTACCAATTTTTTGCTATTTTCTTTAAGGTGGATGGAAAAGCTCGACATAAGATGGCATCTTATGCATCATAGAGCAGCATCATGATCCAAAAGCACTCCAGGTGATCGTCTGGATCAGAGGTTCCATCGTAGCTTTCAAATTAGGAAAGCTTGAAGTTTAGTGGAATGGGCTCCTGCATAATCCTCTGAGAAAAAGGAAGGTCAATGCAAATATTATTACTGTGTGAGGAGGGAGTATGACGGAGCTCTTCGATCCATTGACTCATTTTCTGGAGTCTTTGATTCAGAAGATCTTCACGATCGTTGACTTCTAGAGTTTTTTGGTGGGACGGGGGCAAAGCTTCCCCTAGGGTCGAATCATGGTCAGAGTAATAGCTCTCCACCCTCTATTTCATCTTTTCGGAGGTCACCAGTCGGCTAGCCCAGGTTGGCCATTCCTCGACTAGATCATGGGGCTTCAGAAAAACCTACTCCAGTCGAATTTGCATCGGAGCCTGTCGATGTATGGCCTGCACCACCTTCGTGAGACTATGAATTTGCTGGACCAACAGGTTGAACTGCTCTGCATCTACTATGGATGCAGATGGAGCTTGAGTTATCGAAGCTGGAGTGGGGACAAATGAATCTGGATGGAATCTGGCTGTAGAGACCGTTGATCGTTGGGTTGAAGCTTTCCTAGGAGGTATTGTTTTTGAAAAGAACTCTAGAGAGGAAGAAAAGAGATCACTGCTGAGCACTCTATTAAGATCAAAGAAATCACAAAAACAGAGGGTCCTTCCTCTAGCGCCAATTATGTTGGTGAAAAATCTGGTTGATGCCGAATTGAACTAGAGTTGAGGAAGAAGAGGTCACCATCGGTGACCTAAAAAATAAAGTTCCATCCGAAGTCAGTGGTGGTGGCTCTGATAGAACCCTCCGATGATCAAGTCAGCTCTTTTGGCCAATATAAATGGAGTGCTCGAATATGAATTCAGTAGAGTTTTTGGAAGGAGAAGAGAGCTTAAAAAAAATATATCTGAAGGGTTCCTTTTATAGATGGAGTCCAGAGCAGATTGATAGTGATAATCATAATAATCTGATAGTGGGGTCGCCTATAGCAGACTGATAATGATAGTTGTAATCATTCGGTAGTGGTGTCGACTGTAGTAGATTGATAAATGGTAGTTGTAACCGTCCGAAGGAAGCAAGCATTCAAAATCAGACTAAAGAAGAAGTCTGGAAGGAATTCGACTCCTTTAGGAATCCGACTGAAGGAGAAGTCTAGAAGGAAGTTTGGCTCCTGGAAGAATTCGATTGAAGAAGAATCCAAAGAAAGTTGACTCCTGAAGGAGATGTCCGAGGAAGAAGTTCGGAAGGAGCTGGGCTCCTGGAGGAATCCGAGTGAAGAAATTCAGAGGAGTTGGGCTCTAAAGGAGATGCCGACTGAGGGAGAAGTTCGGAAGGAGTTCGGCTCCTGAGGAAATCTAACTGAAGGAGAAGTCCGAAGACAAGTTCGGCTTCATGAAATTCGAGGAATTCGATGGAAGGAGAAGTCCTAAAGGAGAATAGGAGTTCGGCTCCTGGAGGAATCCGATTGAAGGAGAAGTCCGAAAGGAGTCCGACCGACGGAGAAGTCCGGCCGAAAAAAAATCTAGGAGGAGTTCGATCGCTGGAAGGAGTTCGGCTGGGATTCGGCCGCTAGAGAAAGTCCAGAAGGTTCGGCCGCTGGAGGGAGTCCGAGGGGTTCGATTGCTAAAGGAGTTCGATCGGAGTTCGGCTGCTGAAGAAAGAATTTCTAATCGAA